>JANJEY010000004.1:62630669-62644980 GCA_024703695.1 Erythroxylum cataractarum | reverse complement strand
ATTGTCTAAAGGAAACACAAGATTCAATTCTCTTATAGGTCATTTTTCAACTAAAATGTCTTTTACTTTATTGTCAAGATTATTCCAATTTCTAGGATTATAAATATCTAATGGAAGGATTAGTTACTCATCTGCCTTTAAATTTTCTAAATTGGATGCATTTGGTACATGATGATTCTCTTTCAAATTGCTAACATTTCGATGAATATGAATCTCTTGACTTAAATTTTCATTATGTTATTCAAAATTACCTTCACCTAATTTCTCAAGATTCTAACTAGATGAGCTTACTCTTTTAGCAAATCTTTCGATAGCTCTTTTTTAGGATTCTATTAAATGTTCTACTTTTTTTTTCTTTTTTCACTTCTAAACAATTACTTTTTAGGCAACATACTATAACACAATTGTGCTAGAAAAAGAATTAAAGCACATGTATTAAATTAGAAGAAGTAGGCAAGCACAGTAGAACATCAGTAAACTGACTATATATCACAGACATATGTCAATAGTATTATATATCTAAAACAAAGGCAAAAATTAAAGTGTAAAATTTAATATCTTATATTAAAAATGAAAAACAAAGAGCAAACTTTTATGATAAAAGCTATTATAGTGAGAAATTATTTTCGATTTTCCAAGTAACTCTAAAACATTGAAAGCTAACAGTGATTTACTTTTCACCAAAAAGAATAGATGTTAACAACACATGATAAAAACATTTAGACCAAATTTCATCAATAATCTATAAAATTAATTTCATATACACTAAATCAGGAGAACCAATAAATTAGAAATTGCTAATTATGAATTAATAAATAGAAGAAAGATAAATCGCAATTGAACAAGGAAATACGGGATAAAAACTATTAATTATGATATCTACAAAATGAAAGAGAGATAAATTATTTGGATAAATTTCAATTCGAATTGAAATTATACTTAGAATTGTGATTGAAAATTATCTTTCATAATCAAATTAACAAATTTCAATTTAACTGGCTAAATTTCAATTGAGGAAGGAATAAAAGAGAGATAAATTATACTAGAATTTAATGAGTTTTAATTTAAAAATAGAAAATTCTACTTAGATAGGAAAAGATATTATACTCACAATTAAATTTCAAATTTTTACTTAATCTCCATATCATGAAAGCTACTAAAAAAATCTAAATTTCAATGCAAAAAATTAAACAAAAATTGTGTTTAGGCTTGAGAGAGCAAACGAGATGCATTTCTTATCTAGATGAGAATGTTGTTGATAGAGACAAGACCAAGACAAAATTATTGAATTTAAGCACATAAGATAAAAATTTAATCATTAATGGAGCAATTGGGAGTTGATTGACTAGATTTGGAGCAAAATCCCAACTTCATTTAGTGGTTTCTCTCTTCTCCTCTCTCTCTCTCTCTCTCTCTCTCTCTCTCTCTCTTGATGTTTGATAAGAAGCCAATGACATGACGATAATTGATGAATGAGGACTTGCAGCTTTGCTATTATTCTAATTTCTAAACTTTTAACTTTCCTACTTTTCATTACCTTTTATATTCTTTTAATTATGAAAGATGAGTTTACTTTTGCCCATAATTCTGGTCCTTAGTGAGCACCTTTCCTACCTTTGCTTAGGAGAAAGGAAAAGAAATTGAAATTTTCCCTACTTTTTAGGTTCAAATATTATTTATAGTGATAGACATCATATAAAGCTTCAAATTTCAATTTGCTTCCCTTGGATAGCAACTTAATCATCTAAAATTTGATAATCTTGTTGAGACCTAAAGCTTTTGGGTATTACTTCTATCGACATAACGTTTGTTATAAGAACCCGTGTAACCTTAGACCCTGTTTGATTGAGGAGTTAGTAATGGAATGAGGTGGAATGTAACACACTTCCATCATTTGATTGAGGGTTTCATAATAGAATGGAATTGAATGAGGTGGAAGTAGAGGGTTTCATGTTACGTTCCATTTCATTATAAATAGTGAAAATAAGAAACCTCAAATTCGAGAATTTATGATGAAACGTAAACTAATAAATACATATTACCTAATATATCTTCAATAATTCTTCTTAATATCAAATGTGATCAATTCATAACATTAATGTATTAAATAGAATATAATAATATTTAATATAATAAATAATATTATTTTTATATTATTAACAATATATATTTAATAATAAAATAAAAATTTATATATTTTTATTTATATATAAATATATACAAACAATTAAAGAATAAATTTTAACAATTTTTCTATTTTTCATTAATAAAAATATATTAAAAATTATTCTTGTTTGTATATATTTCTATATAAATAAAAATATAAATAAATTATTTTAAATATAAATCAAAATTTAATATAGTAAAATTTATTAAATAATTAATAATAATATTTTTATATAAGTGATAATAAATTGTATATAATTAATAAAATTTTTATTAATGAAAAATAAAAAATATATATTTAAAAATTATTCTTTAATTGTTTTTATATATTTCTACATAAATAAAATAAAAATATATTATTTTTTATGTATAAATCACATAGAATAAAATAAAATAAAAAATTAATAATAATATTTTTATATAATTAATGATAAATTGTATATAATTAATAATAAAATAAAAATTTTAATAAAATTTTTTTATTGAAAATAGAAAAAATATATAAAAATTTTATTTAATTGTTTGTATATATTTTTATATAAATAAAAATATAAATAAATTATTTTAAAATATAAATCACATAAAATAAAATATATTAAATAATTAATACTAATATTTTTATATAATTAGTAATAAAATAATAAACCTCCTGCAACAACCATTTTAATATAAGAGGTATAAAAGTCATTTATTTTACATTACATTCCATTCCGTCTATCTTTTAAACAAAATTTTACTACATTATATTATGAACTCTTCCATCCCTCCCAAATAATTTTTTACTATATTACATTCCATTCTATTATAAATTGTTCTGTTCTATTCCATTCCATTTTATTAATTAACATCTAACTAAAGAGGGCCTAAATGGAGATCATTAATCTCTGTAGGAGGAAATCATGTGAAACCTTAGGTATTCAATTTACTTAATATAGACATATAGGAACCAGAAGCTATTCAAAGAGGAAAGCAAGAACTTGAATGACCGGATAAGATGAACCATACATTGAATCAAAGAAATGATATATCATGGGGTTACACAAAAGAATCAGTGAAGAACTAGTTTGCAAGAAGAATCTGTTAATTTGAGCGTGCCAAGTGTTGTATTTTCTTTAACGGCCACGACATAAACTTGAAGAGTTGTGTTTCGTTTGGAAATAGTTGAGAAAATAACCGCAAGGTTGTCAAACGCCTACTCCGTTACCTTAAGTCCACCTCTCACTTTGGTCTTTGTTTCACTCCCACTAGCAATCTTCAATTATTCATGTACTCATATGCTAACTGGGCTGGAAATCTCAATGATCGAAGTTCCACTATAGGTTATATTCTTTTTCTTGGTCATAATCCTATCAATTGGTCTACCAAGAAATAAAGGACAATTGCCCGTTCCTTAATAGAAGCTGAATATAGAGCCGTTGCAAGTGCTCTTGATGAAACAACTTGGGTCAAAAATCTCCTCCAAGAACTTGGCATTACTATTTCTCAGCCCCCAATCATTTTACTGCGACAACTTAGGCGTCACCTATCTATGTCATAAACCAGCTCTTCACAATCGCATGAAACATGTGGCAGTCGATTTCCACTATGTCATAGAAAATATTCAAAATCAGCAGCTAAAAGTTACTCATATCTCAAGTTCAGATCAACTTACTGACATATTCACAAAACCACTTCCTAAACAATCTTTCAATCGTCATTTATCCAAGCTCGGTGTTGTTCCACACCATCCATCCCCGAGATACTCAACTTCCTACAACAACCTAACACACTTGACAAAAAGCCCTTCGACACTTGGCACCTATGCTAACCGTATGTAAAGAAAATAAAAACAAATCTTGAAGCAAGTATTTGTGAATTAAAATGACTATAAACACACTGTGTGTAGCTTTAATAAACATTATGTTTGGAATCTTTTGTATTACCAACTATAAATTAACTAAGGCTTAAGTTGAGAAGGAATGGTGCACATTAAGGGGCTCAAGGAGTATTAAACTTCTATCATTAATCACAAATCTAAAAAGAGTGTTAATGCCAAAAGAAATACCAATTATTACAAAGTCAACCACGAAAGATATCAAAGGTATAATCTTTTCAGTTGCAACATAACTGAAATGTCAATTTCAACGTCATTTCTCAAAGTACAAATCTAAAGATTTCAAATACATGAACAATGGAGATGTGAGAGTTTAAAATGATAACAAAAACCATCATAAGTAATATCAAGGAACCAATTTCACCCCAACAGATCTAAGCAATGAATAAATACAATACCCTTTTGGCAGGGGAAAGAAAAGATTCAGAATCCAAGCGATCCTTTTATTTTTCCATTTTCTTGGATTGTTGAAGACCACGTGATAACAAGTGGTTAGATGCCATCTCCAATGGCCACTGTGTTTCGAGCTCTGAAGTTGCTTTCAATCTTTGGTGGACCTGAATGCCGCCTTGGTCTGGCCGGTGACGGTGGATAAGAAAGCCGCTTCTTTGCTGGCCCTGTTGATCCCTTTTCCTTGTCTGGTATCCCATTCTTATCTAGCCCCAGTTGACTTTGCATCCGGGATTTTGCTCTTGCAGACTCGGTGGCTATCATGTAGCTTGGAACAGTTGAAGAGCTCCCCATACTCTCATCATCTTGCACTGATGACCCTGCAATGCTGTGTCTCCTAGATTGCATGCTGATCATGCTTCTGGAGTCATCATCTTGAACCCCAATGCTGCTCCTTGGGCTTGCTGACTTCAGTTTTCTAGCAACTGCAGAAGAAGCTGGCTTGAGAGGAGTTGAAGGAGAATGTAGGCTCACAGTTTTGCTAGGCTTTTCACTTTCGCCTGGTGATAGTTTCTCCGAATTCAGCTGGTAGCGTGCATAGGACCTTGTAATCTCCCCTCCAATGCTACGGCTTGCACTCTTTACGGATGAGTGGTCATTAAATTCTTTCTCTGCCATGCTCCGGCTATCCCATGGATGAGCAGCCATCCATCTTTCCAACCAGCTCCAACCCCAGGTAGGATTGCCTAGATTCATGAACATCGGATTTGCAGATCTTGGGGGATTTTTCCCGGTTTTCTACAAGGGAAATCCAAGCAAGGTTAGACACAGAAATCATACGGAACTCCACAAAATCTGAAGGAACTTGTCTTGAAGGATGAGTTTTTTCCCTTCTAGTGACCATATCTTCACTCGGGGTACAAAAATATTAATTGCATTGCAGTATTTCAGTATGAAACTACTAAATCAGAAGTTCTCTTGAACCCTTTAAACTTGAACAAGCAAATGAGTCCAATATTGCGTGTAGCAAATAAAACAACCAAAATTATCCCATCATGACCTTGATTCCTCATAGCATAATTCGCTAAATTGAAAAATTCAGTCACCTGATGAGAGAATGCATAAGCCAGCGATCTTTCCCTTCTCATTGCAGCCTCATACTTGCTAAGCAGGTTAGCTTCGACTTGTCCTTTGATTGTAAGCTGTCATCCCATTCCTCTTTCATCTATCGCAACAACAAAATAGTCATAAGCTTAAGGGAACATGACTAGAAGCCGCCAGAAATAGCACATAGAACATGAGGAAATATAGTTGCTGATCCTATAATTTTTCCATCTTTGTAAGAAACATAATTATACAATCATTTGGATGTTAAGTTTTGACGCCTTTTTGGGGAATATCTTCACAATCACTTTAAGTTTATGTTGAAAATATAACTCGAAACTAAAGTAGTTGAACTGCCACCAAAAATCCTGAAGTAGGAAAGATATTAGAGACTTGATATTTTAAAAAGACATAGTATGAATATTGAAGTTCTGATACTGTGAATCTAAGACAAAGCAACATGAGAAATTCACATATTAGTATAAAAGCTAGAAAGCAAACCCGCAAATTCTCCAGCTCTTTTGCATGCTTCTGTAGGAGTTGTCTTTGAAGGGCCTGGTTCTCTTCTGACATTCTGATTCTCCTAGTTTGAATTTGAGACTGAACTCGGGATAAAGTTTGCATGCACCGAAGGGTATGTACAGCTTGTCGTTTGACAGTTGGTCCTTCCATTAGCGACTTAAGCCTGACCAACCCTCTCAAAGCATGCAATGTCCTTCTTGCCTGAAAAGAGAAATCAGAATTAATGAAGACTAACTTATAATGTTTTTTGTCATGGTTAATAGTATAGTTTGCAATAGAAGAAATAGACATCAGATTTTGGAAGAGAACTCAAATACAGCAAAATTATCTGAGATAACTCGCAGCTTCAACCATCTTTCACAAGAAAACAACAATGTTCATATCAAGAAACTATAAGCATCCCATACTATTACTTACACAACTAACAAGTAACAAGAATAAAATCTTCTAAAAAATATGGCTTCTCTTAGCCCAGTTAATAGTGAAAGTTCCAGGACAAGTATAATGGCAAATAACTTGAACAGCTAATTGGAATGTGGCATTTGTAAATTGAAAAGTGTATGCAACAAAGCAAAGGGCATTTGGAAACAACATATACTGGTTCTCATCAATTGGTCACGGTACAGCATAACCTACCAAGTATCCTCTGAATGTTGTTTGAATCATTATTGCAGCTGCTTGTTCACTGAGTTTGCCAGCAAACCTATTAACTTTAGCAACTTGCACAACCTCCACGGTTGGCTGGACAGGAGTAAAAGCAGGCTCAGCTGCTACAGGTGTTGCAATAGGAGCAGAGTAAGGATCTTTGTGCTCTTCACTTGTGCTTTCAATTAATCTCACTTCCTCCGATTGAGAAGGGGGAGATGGTACTGTCACAGTCCCCAAAGAAGCGGAATTGGAATCCAGCTGCTGCAGCTCGGGAAAGGATTTGTCCTTCGGTTGATTTGATTTCTGTAAAATATTTTGGTTATTAGTACAAACTGAAAAGTTACATCAAAGTTTGCAGGGAAATGGTTTCAGTTACCTTATCCTTTTTCTCTTTGGTATCTGGGCTGAGGGCCTTCTTGATGTTAGAAAACCATTTTCCTTTCTTACCCATTTTCTAGTGACCAATTCAATTCAACCTGTTCCTGAAACAAATCGAGGGACCAATTCTGAAACGAGTCAATACCATTATAAATACGAATAAAGAAAGGAAAACTGAATATAGTTAAACAAAACTGTTCTAAAAACAGAGCTAGAGAACTTCATGGGCAGTGTCAATGAAAAATCAAGAAAAAGGATAAGAAGAAAAAGAGAGCTACGATCGTGATAAACACAAACTGAACTCCCTAAGGGAGACGGAAAACAAGGGTAAGAGTCGAAAAAATGTGACAGAGGAGGTGAAAGTGATGACTTAACTCGTTTGGTTAAGTCCCAATCTGGTGACCGCTGAACATTACAGAGTTAGAATAGCTTCACCTTAACAAAAGTTCATTAAAATGGTAAACTTAAGAGCTGAGTTTTCCGTTTTTCTACATTTCCAACAAACTCTCAACGAACAAGCAAACGATAAGAACAATGACAAGTTATATGCAGCCACCGACAGATAATTCAAAGCAATTATGCAACAAAAGAAACAGAATTTGATCACAGATTCAGCACAATCCAAAAGAAACAAAGACAAAACTGTACAACGACCAAATGAAACGAAGAAAAGCCAAAATCTTTTAAATGGGGTCTAACGAATTCAGAGTAAACACATATACCAGTAAGCAAAGCCAAGTGGGAAGATCTCAAAATGCTATCTTGACAAGAGTTTCCCATATGGGTCTTTTTCTTCGTTATGAATCTATAGAAACAGAGCAAAAAGCTTGAAGAAAAGATGCTAAAGAAGGGTTCTTTGGGTATGGAGAGACAAATAGATCTTTTGTTCCACCGGCATTACGAGGCGAGAGAGAATATGGGCATGAACCAGCTGGTTTAGCTAAGTTTGACCCCACTTCTTATTGATTACTGATTAGGAACAATAATGAACCCCACTTTTCGTTAATGGCAGCCTTGTTCTTTCGGTGGCAAGGACCTTTCTCATGTTTGTGACCTCCATGGACAAGAAGAACTAAAAGCGGTATGGTTCTCTACTGTTGTTAATAAAGAAAACGTTAACCGCTAAAGGATCGAAGACCAGTCTATACAAGAAACAAAGTCATCTTGAATAAAAACATCTCTAGACTCACTTTGGAACAGCAGTTGGAAGAATCTCCTGGGTGTAGAAGCTTTTGCCGAAGATGGCGTCACGCCTTCGGGAAGCGAACTGGAGGAGGTGATGTTGTGAGGATATGGACTGGGAAAGGGCTTGGGGTAAGAAGAGTGATCGAGAGCTCTGTTTTCTTTGTAACCCAAGTATATTCACAGATAAAGGCGGGGAAAAAAATGAAAGAGAAGAAAACGTCTTCGCTCGGCTTGACTTGGGTGAAAAGAGCTGAAAGTGGGAGGACGTTTTAGTTGTGGGACAGAATAGGTACGGGATTAATGAGACAGACGATCTGATCCCCCAAAACAGAGGCTGTCCGCGCCTCTGCTTCAACTGTTTCCTATACTGCAACGAATAACTGAAAACTGACCGAGTCAATGTTCTGCTCTCCATTTTCGTTTGTTTTTTCTTCCTCATATGCCTTTTTCTATGGCTCGCCGCTTTTGTAGCTAAGCGTTGTAACATCACTCGTTGGGGAGGAAGTTTTCGAGAAAACAAAATTCAGAGAGAAATCAGAGAAAATTTTTCTGAGAAAGTAAACGTTGAAAACAAGGAAAATGGTCAAATCAAAAATTGCGAATAATACAGAAACTCATCCTTTACAAGCGGAGGATGGGAGCTTCAGCTCACCATCCCCTAAAACGATAACTGGGTCACTTACCGAGTTGCCGTTGATTGATGGCGTCGAACGTAGTGATGAATACCGAGAAACTCAGGGTGTCTCCGGCTTTGAAACAACCGACCTCCACCCTGCTCCGTCCAGACTAATAACCCATGAGGGAGGTGACTACCCTCTCGTACAAAGCTTTGAGGATGCAAAGTACGTTTGCCTCTTGGAGACCTCAAAGTTATGGTCCATTGCTGGTCCTATAGCATTCAACATCCTCTGCAATTATGCGATCAATTCGTTTACCAATATCTTCGTTGGCCACATTGGAGATGTTGAGCTATCTGCTGTTGCTATTGCTCTATCTGTTGTCGCCAACTTTTCTTTCGGTTTCTTGGTTTGATTCCTTCCTTTTCCATTCCTCCCCTTTCTCTTTGAACTTGCAGATTCATTGTTTCATGTAATCGTATATAACATAAAAAGTTCTTGTAGCTTGGTATGGGAAGTGCACTTGAGACGTTGTGCGGACAAGCGTATGGAGCTGGGCAAATACATTTACTTGGAGTGTACATGCAACGTTCATGGATCATCCTATTGGGTGCTTGCTTCTGTTTATTGCCTCTTTACGTATATGCCACCCGAATCCTAAAGCTTCTTGGACTAGAATCTGATATTGCAGAACTTGCTGGGAAATTTACACTTCAAGTTGTTCCTCAGATGTTTTCACTAGCCATCAACTTCCCCACCCAAAAGTTCCTGCAAGCTCAAAGCAAGGTTGGGGTTTTGGCATCGATCGGATTCGCTGCTTTGATTGTGCATATACTTGAGCTTTTTGTATTCATTAGGGTGTTCAAGTGGGGTGTGGCAGGAGCTGCAGTTGCTTATGATCTTTCTGCTTGGGGTATTGCTTTAGCTCAGTTGGCTTATGTTGTTGGTTGGTGCAAAGATGGTTGGAGAGGATTGTCCTGGTTGGCCTTCAAGGACATTTGGGGCTTTGTCAGGCTTTCTATAGCTTCAGCTGTAATGCTTTGTTTGGAGATTTGGTACTTCATGACCATAATTGTCCTCACCGGTCATCTCGACGATCCTGTTATAGCTGTTGGGTCGCTCTCAATTTGGTGAGAAAATTGCTTAAATCCTACCTACATACAGAAATTGAATTCTGCAGATTCAATTTTTTTCATTTACTTCTTCTGTTTCAGCATGAACATCAATGGCTGGGAAGGCATGTTGTTCATTGGAATCAATGCAGCTATAAGGTCAACAATCTTTTCCCTTTCTTGTTTCAATCATCAATCCTCCGTCTCCTCAAACCTTGGAATAATGTCTTGCTCTCTTCCTTGCAGCGTTCGAGTTTCTAACGAGCTTGGATTAGGCCATCCCAAAGCTACCAAATACTCAGTAGTTGTCACTTGTATTGAGTCTCTCATAATTGGGGTAATCTCTGCCATCATTATCTTGGTGACCAAGGACTATTTTGCTATAATCTTCACTGATAGTGAGGAGATGAGGAGAGCAGTTTCAAAATTAGCATACCTTCTTTGTTTCACCATGATACTAAATAGCATTCAACCAGTAATATCAGGTACAAACACAATGCAACACCACAATCTATACCAGAAAGTTCAAAACACCACATGATGTTCATGGAATTTTATTGTCCCTCTGGCAGGAGTTGCTGTAGGTGGAGGTTGGCAAGGTTTGGTAGCATACATAAACCTGTTTTGTTATTACATCGTTGGACTCCCACTTGGGTTCGTGCTTGGTTACAAAACTAGATTGCATGTATAGGTAACAAAACCCACCTTTCTGAGATGAATAGACCCAGTTGATCAAGTTCTTTCTTACTAAACCTTGTTGGTGTTACAGGGAATTTGGTTGGGAATGATCTTTGGGACATTCCTGCAAACGCTAATACTGGTTTATATCATTTACAAAACCAATTGGAACAAGGAGGCAAGTGAACTTTCACAGTGTTATGATTCAGGTTTAAGGGTCCAGGTTTGGATCATGATTAAACATGGAAATGTTTCAGGTGGAAGAAGCATCAGAAAGAATGAAGAGGTGGGGCGGTGGAGATGACCCATTTCCTACTACTGCTCCATCATCATCTACCAATGACATCACATAATCACAACTTGCTTCTCGCTGGTAAAAAGCTTAAGTGATTCGATGTGATGTAGTAAGCTAGAGCCAAAGCTGTATTTCTTTTCCAGGATTTAGTTCCAGTGTTTAAAACAATGTATAGTCCAGTTCTTGCAGAAATTACAAAGAATTCATAGAATTTGCTTCTGCTATTGTATATTCAGCTTCTGCTTTTCCAATTATTGGGAGTCAAGCGAGACGAGAGACACCAGTTTGGGGTGACTTTTCAACGCTTTAAGAAAATGAAGCTCTCTGCAATATCTTTTCTGGATTTTGTAATTTGCAATGACACCCCTAATGCTATCTACTTACCGAGGGCACTCTGATTTAGGGAAATCAAACAGTTTGGTCGAATCCAAATTGAAATGAAGGGCCAAAATTTATTTAACCCAAATATGAATTAAGATTTAAAAAGTATTGGTTAAAATTTTGAATATTAGAAGCAATACAATTTAATTAATCAAAATAATGTTATTTATTAAATTAAATTAAATAATATTGTTTTATTTAATGAGTGAAATACCAATAGTAAGTTTGATTAAAAATAATCTAATTTAATTTATTAAAACGATATTCATTTATTTAATAAATACAACAATAATTTAGCAAAAATATCCTTGATACATAGAGTTTTAGAGTGATACTTTAGTATGCAACTTTATTCCTAATTGGTAGAGAGATTGTCTCTAATAAATCCACATGAAATATAAATAAATCTATAAATAATAAAATAAATATAGAACAAGGTAAAAAAAACAATTATTACAAAAATATTTAATAAACAAAACAAATTATTTTGCAATTGTTCATTGAACTCAAGATTAAGTTATTTGGTTTAAGCATGAATAGGTGATCGGATTGTTGAAGCTCTTATAATTAATTCCGATTTTCCAACTTATTATAGTAGTTGTAGAATTAGGTTGAATCCCAAGAAAACTAAGCATTAGTTTCTTAACTTCAAATAATAAAACAAAGTGGGAGACATCAAATCTTTGAAAGTAAAAAGTAAAAACAAATGTATGCCACCGACGATCCATAGAATATAGACTGAATTTCTCCTAGTATAGAGGAGAGTTATGAAACCTTAAAATTTTTGAAGTTTTATTATTTATAATTTAATTGTAGCTGGCAACGTTCTCTGATTCATCTGAATTCCAAGCTGTAGAAGGAGGTTCCAGCGGATATGGTTGACAATGGAGTGAATTTAAGGGAAGATGACAATGAGAGAAAGCGAATAATCTTTGCTTTTGTCTACTGCATTGCTGGTATGTCTGGTACATGTTCTATAATCCTTCCTTTTTAATATCTGATGTTTCATCTTGTCTACGCACCACCACTAAAACCCAGGTATTTTGCATGGTTGTCTTTTTAGGTGTTCTTTGTTTTCTACTATTGCGATACTATGTAAGTGTTTGATAACCGATCGTAAATGCAGGTTACCAGATAGGAATGTTCTTTGCTAGCTTTTACCTATCGTTATGAGTCCACTGCCCTTAAGGAGCTGCCGTTGTTTTGTTTGGGTTTTCTAGTTTTGCCTTTAGTAGATTGACTTACGCTTTTCTGTGTTGCATTCGTCGAGAGAGCTAGCGGTTGACGTGGTTGTTATGTACGCTAGCCTAGGAGCTTTGTTTGTACTTTGTATGCAACTCCTATTTCGATCGACCAGGCCTGTAACTCCGGTAAAGGATGGTGAAGCTTAGGTACTTGCATTGCATTTGAGGAACGCACGTCAACTTTTGCAGAGTTTTGGCACATCACGCGTCTTTTCTATTAGCTTGCTTGAGACTCCTGACAAGTCTGTTGTTACAACTGTGTTGATACTACTAACACGTAAAGGACATCTTTCTTTTCCTTGTAGGAGCCGTTGGTAATCCACTTTTCAACTTACAACTTTTTCCAGTACACGACGTTCTCTTTAGGTTCATTCCTAACCAAATTCATTATATATAGCTTTTCTCTAAAGCCTTTTTCTTTAGACGCATTCCCATCCAGGCTCATCATTCTCTGTCATTTGCGTGCCGCCAAAGTAAAAAATCTCTTTGGATGCTTAGACTCTATCAAGCGTGGTAAAACTACAATACTACCATCTTTTGAACGAGTTCAGATCCTCAGTCTAATGCTAGCGTGTCTTATTCAATCCAATGCCCAAACGACGCCATTTTGTCATAAAAATTTGGCAGAGGCATTAGACAGAGGACAGACGCCTGTGGGACCCACCCACAGGCAAGCCAAATCGGAAGCCAGCTTTGGATTTCAAGCCAAATTTTTGTACTTCTGTTCTTATGCAGTACTGGACTAATTTTCATTTATGAGTTATTGTTATTTCCATTATTGTAAATACTGTTAAATATTATTATTAAATTTGTTGTCGTTATCATTAAATTCCTTTTTAATAAATTTATTAATCTTGTTGTTATATTTGTTATTATAATTATTATTAGTATTAGTATTATTATTATTATTACAATATTCGATATGATTATTAAATTTATTAATTATTTTAATTATTATTATTATTATGAATGTTGTTATAATTAATAATAATATTATTATTATTATTGTCTTTATTATTCGATCAAAGTTTATATTCCTTATTATTTTTAATTATTTTTATTATTAATTTCCGACCTGAGTACATGTACTTATTATTATAAATCTTATTAAAATTTATTATTATTATTATTATTATTATTATTATTAAATTCCTTATTATTATTATTATTATTAAATTCCTTATTATGATGAAATGCATATATCTTAATTTCTAATATTCTTATAAAATTGCTTATTATTGTTAATTTTCTTCTTATTATTATGAAATTTAGTATTCTTATTAATATAAGGATTCTTATAATTGTTACCTATTATTATTATTATTATTATTATTATTATTATTATTATTTGACTTTACTTTATGTACTTATTATTATAAATCTTATATTTTTTGTCAATATTAGTATTATTCTTCTTCTTAAATCTCTTATTATGATTAAACAAATCAACGTGTGGTGATAACGAAAATGGTTGTATATAATGTGTATGGTCAATTTATTTTTTATTAATTGTAAGCATGAACGTACATAATTGTTTAATTCTCTTTAGTAAAAAACATAAATAATTTTTGTTTGTTTGTTTAATTCTTTTTATCTTGATGGTGACAAAAATATACATATATTTGTATCCTTATTATTATCAAGAACCAAATTAATAAAAACTAAGGAACCAAATTAAAAATAATCAGCAATTTAATGATATTATTTAATGTCATTAA
>JANJEY010000004.1:62540603-62558604 GCA_024703695.1 Erythroxylum cataractarum | reverse complement strand
AAAGAACTAACACCTATGTCAACCAGAGCAGAAGAGACTTTTAATATAATTAGCTAGTTGTAATTAATACATGTTATTATAACATAATAATCTCAACCATTTAATTTATTCTACCCTTTTAATAAAGTGTACGAACAAGATCAATTCACCAATTATATATACTCGACTACAAGCAAATGATACAGTGGAGAGTTAACATTCAAAATTCGTATCATACCTTTTTTTCTTACGCTGTTAAGTTATTTATATTTATTTGATCCGACGTGTATGTGTGTACCCTCCATACAAAGGAGTTTGAGCTGTAATGATCGTTTGCAGAATTCTTGAGGCAAAACTGTGGCAAAGATGAGCATCATAAATATATAAGTATTGGAGTTTGAGCACTGAAATTGACTTTGGCCCTTTTGTGTAGTTTCTGTCAAATCTGTCAAGCATCTGTAATATTTAACTGAAATAGTGGAATATGCAATGTTTGTTCATTTGTTTATTGGGATATTGGTAGTTTTCATTGCCTAGTGTCTAGTGCTGATCTTCGTTTGCCAATGATGTGTCATTGACTTGCTAGGCTGGCCTTTTCTCTGAGTGCCTAAACTTTAGTTGACTTTTGCTGCGTCCTTGAAATGACTGCTGCTTGCTGGTGTACTTCCACATTGTGAAGTTACCAAATAACACTGACACCAATAAGATCAAGGAAAGGATAGCCTTGGAAGACAGAGGTGGGGTGGTGAGTGGTGATTGGTGGTGGTGGCGGTGGTGGTGGAGCCGCGATGGGGTGTGGAAGGATTGCCTCCGCTGATCAGATGGATATGACCCCACTAGATTGTTTCAATAGTGCACGTACATAACCATAAGCAGTGGATTTCTGGTTTTTTGCTTTTTGTTATGTCTTTATAGAAGCAACTTGCGTTTCTGTGTGTGAACACCTTCTTTGCTGGTAACTTACAAAGTCATAAATCTACACGAACATGAATCTTAAATACAGGTTTGTCCATAAACTCACAACAAATTACATGATTGACGAGCTATTACGTGAAATTAAGCTTTCCTACTAATGCAATCCAACAAAAATCAGCTGATGTAATCCTACAGTTCCTAGCAACATCACAACATCATAACATCATCTCCTTGCTGTGACATGAGGCTAATGAGAGAAACACAAAAGAAGACAAGGTAACCCAGAAGTATATACAGTGGAAAGAAACAGAGACCTCAAAGGTTGCAGCCAAAAAGAACCCTACAAGCCTCCAAATAGACTATAATATATTTTCTTTTCATGGAGTCAGATTTTACCCAACCGTGCATGGATTAAAATAAAACGTACTGCATACCTAACCATAAAAATATAAAGCCTCGAGACAGAAGAAAACCAGTAAAAGCCAACTTGGGTAAGGCCACCCATTTTTGCTCTCTGATTAAGTAGCCGAAGTGCAACAACTGGCCCAAACTCTTAGGCAAAGTCAACAAAAAAAAAAACCCATATCTAGGTCCCTCCATCTCAAATCAATAGACGAGTTGAAACTCCCATCTCCAACATATTAAGCCAACACCACAAATTCAGGTATCTGTTTACAGAGAAGAAGAGATGAAGCTTCCTGCAAAACCCATTTCCAGTCCGGGTCGGACAGAGAAGTATCCGCAACCATTGATGAGGTTTTTGATGAGTAATGTTGGTAGCCGAAGCAGAGGTCGGTCGCGTTCTAGCCCTATGTTTGTTAGGAAGAAGAACGCTGCCATGGAGACTACTCAAGAGCCTTCCTCCCCAAAGGTGACTTGCATGGGTCAGGTCCGAGTGAGACGGTCGAAGCAAGATAAGACCCGACCCGGTCAAAATAAGACTCGCTGCAAGTGGATCCATAGCTCCTTGTTTTGCCATCATAAGAACAAGAACCTCAAGCTCAAGCCTTTTAGACCCGCTTGGCCTAAATGGGTATTATTTTTTCACGTGGGTTTCAGGAGAAAATCCGAAATCAGTGAGGATTCTTTGAGGACTGAACCAAAGTTTGGTCGTAGAAGTAGTGGAGTTATAGTGCAACGAAGTGAAGAAGAAGAGGAAGAGGAGGATGATGATGATGATGAAGAAGAGGAATCGTCAAGTGTGTACATTTCTGATGCTGTTACACCACCAAAGAACGCTTTTTTATTAACGAGATGCAGATCTGCACCGTACAGGTCTTCATCTTTAGCTGGTAGATTTTGGGGTTCACCTTTGAGCACTGAAGAAACAGAGGAAAAAGAGAGAAGGGAGCTTTTCGAGAGTCCAACATCGAAAAGAGAGTCTGGGTTCACTGAGTCTGATAAAGAATCGAAATTGGATCGAGAAACGGCAGAAAATGTTGAAATTTTCAGGGAACTTGAAGGTTCAGTTACTTCAATTAGAGAAAGAATGATGAGAACTGTAAAAATTGAGGAGATGAGACCAGAGGGTAGTGGAAATTTGCATCCTTTGATACTCACAAGGTGTAACTCAGAACCAGCGAAAACTGCAAAGAAGCTTGATCCAGATATTGCATTTTTTAAGAAGATGAGGTTGGGTTTCAGATGATTACTTTAATTGCATAGTTTTAACTATTTCTTCTTATTGCCAGCTAGTTTGTTCATTATTTGGTATATAATATATTTTTCGTAAACTCAATAAACAAATTAGTAGTTGCTAAAGTTTCTTTTTTTAAAATTTCATATTATGGGGCTGTAGGAGAGAATCTCTATGGCTTCAGACTGTAGAAAAATGGCTGAAGTGAACTACTTGTTGCAGACTGTTCAGATTCATCTTTTACACTGCCATTGCTCATGGGCAATTGTAATTTTATACTGTCTTTGGCAATTTCATTTCATGAAACTCTTTGATATTCCAGGAGTTACAATCTTTTCGTGTTTGTTTTAAGCACCCTTTGGATTCTCTGACCAGGTTTCATCATTTTTGTACAATAACTTCATGACCCACCTTTTATTTTTCTCTTTTAGTCTCTCTGGTAGATTAAGTAACGTTTTTCTTGTTTCAGAAGACTGATGCGAAAGCACTGTTAGTTTGTAGGTTTTGAGAAGTGTGTTGATTTTTCATGTGAAGAAGAATGTGTATTGTGTGAAAGATAGGTGGTCCTGATGGTTTCCCTGAGGAACAGGAAGGTTATGAAACTCGGCCACATCATTTATTTCACATGGATAAGAAACGCAGGGGTGTAAAATTTCCTGACATACATTTCTGAATTCTGAGTGTTGTTTCTATCAAGGGTTTAAGAGTTTAAACATCGAGGGTTTAAGAGTTTAAATAATCTTTTCATTTGACAAGGCTTAAGTTTAAAAAGTTACTTAATCAATCCATTATTTGATTTTAAATCTTTAATTTTAAATTATACACATAATTAACAAGTTATTAACATAATTTTAAGATTTTATTTAGTAGATGCATGAACTGCAGATACTAAGGAAGCAAAATCTTGAGATTGACGGAACACTGCATGAAGGTTGGTGAATTGTTTTGATCAGATTAGTAATATGTTCCATCCAGGGCCGTAGGGACAAACACTAGATTGTGAAAAGTTCAGAGCTCAGACCTGAAGCTGATCAGTTTGTCCCGTCAGAGCTGACCACGCAAGCCTCCTGTTTCTCTGAGCTACCTGTTTTCTGGGCTAGTTACAGAAGTCCAAGGTTATCTTCCCCATGACAGATCAACTGGGTGGGCCGAAAAAGTAGCAGCAGCATAGGTGAAACTAGACCAACACTGGTACGATATGCAACGTATCTTAGGATTCTGGTTATTCCATTCGAACCCTTTTTTCCTTTTCTGGGAACAGTTGAAATGTTTTCTTGTTGAAAACCAGAAGCTCTCTAGTGTCAACAGTTGCTCAGCTCACAGATTCTGTCACGACTCCTGAACCACACCCCATTAAAGGAAAAGGAAGAAGAGTTAATATCTCTAGCATTAGATACCTCTCAAGCACGGGCAGTAGATAGACACATGCATGCTTGCACAAGTGACCTGTACATGATTCGACTAAAGTAACCTAGAGTAAACTCTAATAACGTCTGAGTGTTGAAGAAAGAACAAATGATGACTCGACTCAAGGGTGATGTATCAAGAAACATTCAATCCACATATAACATGATTAGAGAAGACAAGAAGCTCCGTGTTGGAGTGTTCTGTCTTGTTTTCTCATAAATCATAATCGCATTCTATGTCGGGCGTGATTGCTTTCTGTTGACTTCTTCCTGAGGTGTAATCGTCACCATTGCTTATATGATTTAGGCATCTACTCATTGCAAAACGACATATGTAATATCATCCAACTTGGATTGGTGTCGTCAATGTACGATGAACTGGGATTCGAGACACTTCATTATCCTTTCTTTTCTTGTCTGCAGCTTGACATTGCAATTTCTTTGACAAGAATTACTACGATCGACAGGAATTGAACATTCCATGTAATATTTCCAGATTAACAGAAACAGGCAGGCCTTCTGAGCTTGATCTCTTTACAGATTCATTTAAAGACTCGACGAGGGACTTTATACTTCTTTGTTCTTTACTTTTTGATTGCTTGAAAACACATATCATGAAGCATTTGCATGCAATCGGTCCCATTTGCATAGTAGCCGCTCAGTACTAATAATTCACCTGAGCTTGACTTCTGCTTTCCTTGAACTAAAACTAGATTGATTTAACCTTTCACTTTCACCGTTCTTCAAAACTTGTGAATGGATACAGGTCACGATCCCATTTTTCCTGCTAATTGTGTCCAACTTTTTGTTACTGTAAATCTAAGATAGTGGGGCTGTTTGTATTTGTCAATAACTAAAAAATCCAACCAAGTTGGTGGTTCAATCATAAAAGTTTTGAACCCATCAACTTTAATTTAATTTTCAACTTTTTAGTTCCATTTATCTTAATAATTTTTGTTATTAAAACCAATCAATTTCTTAATTAATTAGTTAAGTTTCATGAATTAATAATTTCTTATAAACTAAAATTAATCAATTAATTTTTATTTAGTAATCTTTTTTAATTAAAATTCAAATTTTTTAAAGAATAAAGAAAATCTCTTTCAATAATATTTTAAATTCTTTAATTTTATTTATTCTTTTGCCAATTTTATGACAACCTAATACCGATTAAATATTTTAAATGTTAAATCTCTCTTTTTATCGATTTATCTTTCGACCCGGTTTTTAAAACATTAATACTTGTTAGCTAACTATTCCATTATGAGTTTGCTAGCTAATTTGCAAGTAGGGATGGTAATGGGTATGGTTCAGTTCGGGTATTATTCTACTCATATTTATATCCATTTTTTATAACTCAACTCATATCTATATTTATATCCATCGATTTTTACGATTTACTACCTATATCTAAATCCATTGGACCATCGTATTGTATAGTACATAAAAATATAACTTCTAAATAGAAAATATAAAGAAGAGATTTTTGCGAACACTCCAAATCAAAATTACTTTAATAATAATAAGTCAAGATTTGATTTATATGTCTTAAAAAATCATAAAATTGGAATAATAAAAATCACAATGTCTAGTGCAAAAGACAACATATATGATTATTCACAATCAAGAACTAGAACAAAACTGAAATTTCGAAACCTTCAAAATCATCTTTACGTGAACTCCACAACATTCAAAACTCCTTTTGTATATTATTTGTATTATTATTATCCTATAAGAAAATAAAATATGATGTAAAAGATGAGGATTGAGGAGTAAAGTGGAGATTTTGAAGCTATTTCTTCTAAAATATTAATATTTTATTATATTTAACCATAAATATTCAAGAAATAAACAGAAAAATAGAGTTAATAAAAAACGGATAGAACATAGGTATCTATCGGTTCAGGTTATTACTAGACCTATATCTAAATTCATATCCACATTTATTTTTCAGTATCCATTTTAAAATCTATTTTTTAGCTTCTATATCTATTTTTTTAGATTAGGTAATGCAGATATTAATAAGTTTGAAAACTCATTGCCATAGACTAATATGTATATGGCATTGTAACTCCCACTACTTCATAATCTCTTTGTGATATCAGTTTCAGTAATGTTATAAAATTCTATACAAGTATAAAACTACCTTCACTGATTATTTTTTATTTTATTTACTACAAGAACACTATTTTACTCTTAAAAGAACATATATTACTTAAAAATATTCAACTCCCTTTATTTGTTAATTATAGCTGAGAATAAATTCAAAAAATTTACCATTTAGGATATATATGTTTCTTTAACTTTTTAAAATAATAGACTATATTTAAATAATCTCATATATAATTAAGAAAAATATCACGTATTATTATTTATAAATTTTTAATATAAATTTTGTTTATTCTGTTCGTTTTATCCTGTCCAACTCTGTTTAATGTCCAAAACAACGACATCTTGACCATTATATAGAATTGGACAGGATAAAACGGACTGAAGATTTGAACTTCAATGTTAATATTACTCCTCGAACACATTAGCAGCTACCTAAGCAACTAGGTATTGATTTATTAAGGTTGTTACAATTACTAGACTGACCATATATAGTCGAGGCACATTGTGATTTAGGACTCAGTGTCCTACAAGTCATGTCATTTTGAAGCACATCACAAACACAAAACCAATTATTAATCAGATTTGGCCATGCCCTTCTTCCTCTTGCCATATAATTCCTTCAATAAGATAACATAATGTTAGTAATGTGAAGTCCAGCATATGTCCCTCAATAAGACATCGCAATAATACACACATGGAGCTGTCTACACCAGTCAGCACATATGTATATAAATGCGAGAAACAAAGATTAAAAAACCATTAAGTGCCTAAAGTTTAGGTACATGAGCAAAATAAATGTTCCAACCCAACACATCAACATCCTGACCTCACAACTTATTGCTGTGTCGACTGTGATGCGTCTTGATTTTTTTTTTTCGAGGTAATTCTGTACGCGGGTCAAGCGGGCATACCTTTCTGAGGGTCCAACTGGTGCACCACCCCACAGGTGGGCCAAGCGGACGCACCTCATCATTGAGGGCCCAATTAATTCTCCATCTACAAGTAAAACCCCGGCTGCCCTAGGCTCTTACAAGAGGAGCTAGTATGAAATCGAACATGGGACCTAACCAAAGTCAAACCTCGCTCTCAACCATCGAGTAACACCCCTTGAGGGCCGTCTTGAATTTGATAAAACGGATACAATATACTGTCAACTACCTGTTGCCCTACTTCTCATTCCACTCTATAAATCTTGTTACAAGTCTTAAAACTCAATCCTTGAAATTCCATGGAGCTTAAGTCCAGTGTGGCAACCGTGTTTCTTCTCTTTCTCATCCTTTCCTCTCCTTGTGTTTCAAGAGGTTAGTAGTTTGGTTAGTTCAGCTATGGAAGCTACTGCATATAATGGATGGTTTTGTTGGCTAGTTGGTAACAGATTTCTTTTTTGGTTAGGAGGGACGAAAGTGGTGGATGATCCGGAGGTTTATGAGATTGATTATAGGGGACCAGAGACTCACTCCTCCTTGCTTCCTCCTCCTGTCCATTCTCATCGATGGCCTTCGATTCGTCGAGGAGGCCCTGTGGCATCTGCCAAATCCCAGGGTTCAAGAGATGTTAACGCTAGAGAAAGTGTAAGAGAACATATCCCATGATACTGAGCTAGATTAGTTTTGATTGCTTAAGTTGTTATTCCCTCGTACTAAATAAGGTTACAAGAGATTACTGTTACGTTATTTCAGATAATTCCATAGAACTTTTTTCAGTTGCTGAAACATGAACAGGTCCTTGAGACTTCTACTTATGACTGCTTGCACAGGCTGCAGGTCAGTTACATGATCAGGTGACCCTTATTTTTGGTTATGGATTGTGCTTTGCAGGCCAAGAACATTCATGGATGATTGACTTGTGTTGAAGAAGAACTACTTCTTTTCTAAACCCATATCAGTTTCTAGCTAGCTTGTAGGTATCAGTTATCAAATATGAATTCAGGAGAATGAGAACAGACATTCAAAAGGGACTCTTCTTTCACTTTTTGGCCATCTAGATATGAATCAGCTTCATTTGGTTGATGGTACCATATCGGAAGTTGATCTATTGTTGTATATTATCAGGAATGGATTCTTATGAAGATTGAACGATTGCTTGTGCCTTTGTTATTGAATTTCTAATCTGGATGGTAGGATAAAATTGTATACTATTATCTAAGTTGAAGTACTGAACGAGTCTTACAATTACAACCCTTCTGTCAGATGGTAACACGAAACTAGCACTTGCTATCTTCTGATTGCATTTGAGAAAAAAACTAGTTAATTTTTGACTTTTCAGGTTTAGTCGATTTAACGGTAAAAATTTTATATCTTAAACTTTTCAATTCGATTTTAATTTTTCAATTTGGTTTAATTTCATAACTTTTATCGTTAAAAATTAGTCAATTTATTAATCAATCATCTAATTTTTGTAAATTTATAATTTCTTATAATCAATTAATTTTTATTTAATAATTTTTAATGAAAATTTAAATTCTTCGATCTCTTTTAATAATATTTTAAATTCTTTAATTTTACTTAAATTTTATTCTAATTGAATCTTTTAGATCTTAAACTTAACATTCAATCCGATTTTTAATCAGTTTAGTTTTTAACTTTTATATTCAATTTACATTAATAATTTTTGTTTTAAAAAATTGATGAATTTATTAATTAATTGAGAAATAAATCTATTAATTTTTATTTATTAACTTTTTTAAATTAAGCTTAAATTGGTTACAGATAAGGATATTTTTTAATTTTTAATTTTATATAAATTAAATTTTTTGTATCACATATCTACCTTTTGTCGGAATTGTCAAAACATTAATTACAACTTTTAAATGTTAAATTTTTAAGTTTGATTTTTGTTAAAAAATAATTTTTATTATTTCAATTATTTTAAGTTTTGTGTTTAAGTCTCTATTTGGTTGAGCTTATATCAGTGGAATTTTTGTCAGTAGAATTTTTTTATGTAGATATTTTTTTAGAAGAATTTTTCAAAAAAATTAGATAAGTATTTGACTATTATTAAAAAAAGTTTTTTTTTAAAAGAGCTTTATACAGTAGATTATTTGACACATAAAAATAAAAATACTTTTAAATTTAACTATATTGTATTTTGTAATAAAAATTATTTATACTATAAATATTATCTAAAGTATATTAAACAATATGCAAAGCAAAATATATTAATTATTATATAATTTTAAACCATACAAAATATAAATGAATATATCCAAATCTTTTATATAGAACATAATGTAAGTAAATTAATATCGAAAATAAATATTAAAACATATAAAAAGTCAAATAATATTATATAAATCTCAAAATAAATGTCGAAGTTGAGTAAATAGTCAAATACATAATAAATGGATAAATGAGTTTGTGAATATTATCAAAATTATGTATAAAATATGAGAACAAAAAGGACCTAAAAATAGATTTATTAATTGATCTGAAAAATCTACTTAAAAATATTTTTTAAAAAATTTTAAATTTAAATTCTTTAAAAAGTTGTATTTAAATGTCCAAAAAAATCATATATATTAAAGAAATATTTTTTATTTTATAATTAAACACTTGTGGTAGAAAAATTACTTATTATCTTCCAAAACCTCATCTACATCTACTTATTTTTTTAGAATTAAAAAAAGTAAGGAAAAAAAAGAGAGGAATAGGCGCTTTTTGTCTTTTTGTCTATTGTGATAAAGTCGGAACTTCGTCTGTCGGTTCAGTTAACAAAATTTACAGGTTTCTTCACAACACCGTCACTGAACATTCTTCTCACCATTGAAATGGAAGGAAACAGCCCCAGTAGCCAAAACGACGCGTTTAACGGCAATGGCGATCATGAGGAGGTGAGTCCTTTGTTAAACAAAGGCCCGCAGGAGAAGAGAGACGAAAAACCGGCGAAGGTTTCTGCTGAGAAATCGGAGGCTCAGAGTCGGCGATCCGGTGGGGCTCCACCATTTGGGTGGACCGCTGATGGGTTGCCGCTTGTTCATGGAAGTGTTGTAGGTGAGCCGTTGGGGCGTGCTCAGTGGGATTCGAGCATCTTCGCTTGTTTGGGTCGCGACGATGGATTTTGCAGCAGTGATGTTGAAGTTTGTAAGTGAATTTAAAGATTGCGGTACTCTTTTGTTGTTCTTCTTTTTATGTAATTTGGATGAGAGTTTTCGAGGTGGTTCTTGTGATTGATTAAATGTGGGTGGAGAGCAGGTTTTGTGTTTTACAATTTTTATCGAACGGTTTGTTTGTGTGTTGGTGATTGCTTATTGCTTTCAAAATATTGGTTTTGCTATTTAGTAATATTCGCATTCAATTGGGCGTCTTGTTTTTGTTGGGAGAATAAGAGGTCAGATTTGTACTTCTCTGTTTTACATGAGCATTTCATGATCACATTTGTCATTACGAGTTTTTGTGGCGTTTGATTCATTCAAATCTCACTTGGTTGATAACTTGGAGAAGTGCGTGCTTTGGTCGGCTTTTAGCTCTAATGTTAGTTTCATATCTCCATTCTTGCTTATGATAACACATGTTCATAAACCTGGATTGGTCAACGGACTACCAATTTAATATGCTGTATCGATTTAAGATCTCTTCCCGTTGCTGTTTCTTGGTAGTAGACAAACTTGATAACATCATTAGGGAACAGTTTGGTTTCTGTCTGCCAGGTCTACGATTCTTTGCAGCATTTCTCTTGCTATCATCCTATCCTGAGAGAATAGTATCTAGATGGTTGGGTTTACGACATTTGCATTTTTTTTTTCAGGTCTTTTGGGTAGCGTAGCCCCTTGCGTGCTGTATGGAAGCAATATCGAGAGACTTGGATCTAGTACTGGAACATTCACAAATCACTGCTTGTCTTACACTGGTCTGTACCTGATTGGTAATGCCATTTTTGGTTGGAATTGCCTTGCACCATGGTTTACTTACCCGAGCCGCACAGCTCTTCGCAGGAAGTACAACCTAGAGGCATGTTATTTACTTATTTCTTCCCTTCAATATACCTGCAACTATGATGTTTTCTTTGATTTCAAAAGTTCTCACACTTATTTTTGTCACCTTACATCTATAATTTCATGGATATGTGTTTGTAAATTGTCTGTTTCTTGCAATTTCTGCAATTCTTTATGGTATGCTGCATAAATTGTGATTTGGTCCATCCTTCTGATATATGCCACATTTCGTGTCAACTTTGCCTTTTTTTGTTCGTGGTACCACGCGTTCTTCCTATTATCATCATATTATGGTACAAACATAAATGCATTTTAAATACAATGATCCAAACCATTCCCTGAGTTGAATGATTCCGTTCTTGTTTCTGTGAAGTTAGCATGGTGGTTTTAAGGCATTTATTTTTGTTTCTATATTTTGCTTTGAATTACAATTTACCTTCAGACTGGTCCATAGTTTGTCAGGCAGCTTGCTCTCTTATAGAATATGGATCATTTTCCATCCTTTTTCCCTTTTAATTCTATGCATTTATTACCGGAGAAAAAGTCCTGAAGGAGCTTTTTGTGCACTAACATCCGTTGTATGGAACAGGGTGGCTGTGAGGCACTTAATAGGTCATGCGGTTGCTGCGGAAGCTGTGTGGAAGATGAGTTCCAACGCGAACAGTGTGAGTCAACATGCGATTTTGCAACTCATGTTTTTTGCCACCCGTGTGCCCTTTGCCAGGAAGGACGTCAGATTCGTCGACAGGTGCCTCACCCTGGCTTCAGTGCTCGACCGGTCTTGGTTATGATCCCACCTGGGGAGCAGACTATGGGCCGTGGAGCTTGAATGGATCTTATCTGAGCATGAACTACTTATGTCCTGTCCTGTCTATGTACCTATGTCTCTTATATTTTGTAATTTTTTCGCTTAGATAACCTGCCAAAGCATTGAACAGAAGACCCTGTCAAGTGGTGTTGAATTGCCGATGAAATCTAGACTTTGTCTGGGCTATGTTTAGTACATGATATACGTAGATCCAATGTCCCATACTTTTGGAATGGAGTTGATTGTTGGTAAGAAATTGCTTTATAATTGTCTTTGCTCTTTGTGAAAGGAATGCTAGATGATCGGAGATAGCATAGAAGAGGAAATGTTTAACATTTGGTGAGATAACTCCTCCAATGCTACCCATTGGGATATGTTCTTGCAAATTTTTAAGCTTAGCAGAAAATGTAAGCATTTGGATACCATAAATCGATAGGAGTTCGAAAAGAACACCCTGCTTCTGGCAACATTCTTGTTCATACTACTATGAGAGAGATTGTCTATCCAGTTGTTAACAACACGAGGGCTTCCCGTTATTCTTTCATACCCCTTTACAATAGAAAGAATCCAGGGAGAGAATTAGGAAGATTTGGGAATTGATCCCTAAATTTCTTAATTTGGGGATTGAAGAGGTTGTGAAGGTCAGACTTTTCAACTTTAAATCTTAAAATTAACCGCATATCTAAACTTGGCAATTCTAAGTTCATAAATAGCTACAGCAACAAAGGATAAACAGAACAGGGAAGGATGTGAAAAAGGCAAAATGCATCCTCTTGATAAGCTGCAGCTTCATGTGGAGTTCTACCGAAATGTTAAATTAACATCTGAAGTATGAGTTTAAATTCCTAATAAGTATGAACCCAAAATGGGAAATAGCAAAGAAACATTCCTAACCGAAAATTTCAAGCAGCATTGAGCAAGTTCCATGTTCTTATTCTCCTGGTGCAGAAACACCCTGCTTCAGTCTCTCCCTTTTCATCTTCTTCTTGGAGACAGGTTTCTTCTTTTTTGAAGGTAGATTCTTCTTGGCATACACGTAAAGAGCATAATTTCCAATCAAAAATGTTAATACTAAACCCCCTACAACCAGCAGAACTATCAGTCCTGGGTTTAACCCTTTTGCTGGAACATCCTTAACATTTCCCTATCCAACAAAACATAAATCATATCCCAGTTAGAACACACGCATATGACATACAAAAAGGATAAGGAGTAGCAAAACAAAATCAACATGACTGCGAATCATTACGATGGTGAGTCCTGACACTCCCAAAATCCGAATAGTTACAACAATAACAAGCAACAAACAATGAGACTGTTGATTACAGGTTGAATCAATTCAACAACAACAACAACAACAATATCCCAGCTACATTGAATCAATTCAACCTAGCTGAGAATAAGTTACTTTCCCAACACAGTCAAATAAGTTGGCAAAACCTAAAAGTAAATGACTTTACAGGGACAACAAAAAGAAAGTAAATGACTTCTATACAATGAGAAGCTCCGAAGAGTCTGAAATATCTTAGCGATTGAACTTTCCACACTACGTCATAATGTCATAAGAATTACCAAGATTATCATAAATTATACTAATTATACATAACATTAGCAACTCCCTCTCAAGGTGGCTCGGCACCAAAAAGAGGCAAATATTAATGGTAGCGGGTAAGTGTCAAACTACGGACACAGGCCATTGTTTGGAAATAGAAATACTTAATTCAGGATTAATTAATCAACAATCTGATATCAACTACTAAAATCCAGGCAATCAAGCGCCAGAAAAACCTAAAATCAAGCAACGACATAACTTTTCGTTCATATCCTTTCAATGCGAGATCAATTAAACTATACATAGATCAAACGTATTGACTAAACATGCAGAACAAAAACCCCGAAAACAACAAACGAACAAGGAACAAACATAAATAGAAAGCAGAATTATCATAATCCCAGATCCAAAACCAAAAGATCAGAAACAAAAAATGGATTGATCTTGCAATTAGAAGTTATAGGCCTAAAAATATCGGTGACTGTTCAGGAAGACCTCAGATTTCATCTGGAGACAAAAATGGGAACAGATTAGGAGTAGACTCACCGTTCCCTGGAACTGTGACTGATCGGAAAACTCGAAGTCGTCGGCCATGGCGGCCAAAGATGAGTTCGTAGAGACTGAGAGACTCTGGAAGAATCCAGAGAGAGATTTTGATGAAAAATACGTATCTGAACTGAAGAAACGGAGACCTCTACATATCTTAATGCTTGTTGATCGCAACTATTGTAGGTCCTCAAAGTTTTAGATATTACGTTATCACCCCCTAAATTCTTCATTTTGTCAATATCTGAATGGATACAAATTAAATGGGATTATTTTCTTTTATTTTGGTAGTTAGCATAAAATTAGTATTAAAATTTAGTGGGGTTAAAGTAAGAGTGTGTAATTTGATAATTTTTACCTTTATTTTGATTTTTAAAAAATACATTTATTTTATCTCCACTAATTTGAGATTTTTAAAGCTTTTAGTTATCATAGTGAAAAATATATATATAATTCTTGATTTTGTGTTTTGGAAGTTTAAAAAGTTCCTATAAATTATATACGAGTTATTAGGAATATATAAAGTATTTCTTTATTAATATCAAACTACATCAAGGATTTTCGCTCCTTCCTATTTGTAGTAGTAATGAATGAGTTCACAACAAATATCTAAAGAGACAATATCTTGGTGGCTAACATGGATACTAAGATCATAAATGTAGTAATAAAAGATAAATTAAGAATAATTAATATTGATACTAAATTAAGGAAGACTAGACTTTGGTGATTCAGACATATTAAAAGAAGATATTCCAACGCCCATGTGAGAAGATGCAAGAAAATTATATTTAGATATTATAAGCGAAAAAGAAGAATTTTTAAAAAGTACTGGAAGGAGGTGATCTAAACGGAGTGTTGGCCAATCAGACAAGTGTATAGTCATAAGTTAATGATGGCAAAAACGAGGATGCTTGTTGAGTGTGTAATCTTATAAGAAGAGATAAAATCATAAATGTAGTGGTAAAAGATAAATTAAGGGTGACTAATATTAATAGTAAATTAAAGAAGACAAGACCTAAGTGGTTCGAAAATATTAAGGGGAGACATCCCGATGTCCTAGTGAGAGAATAAAAGAAAATTATACTTAGAGACGGTAAGAGAAAAAAAGAAGAAGAAAAAGACCTAAAGAGAACTAGAGGGAGGTGATCTGGACCGAGTGTTAACCAATCAAACAAGTATATAGTTATAAGTTTAACAAATATGAGGATGTTTGTTGAATGTGAAACCTTATAAGAAGAGATAAGATCATAAATGTAGTGGTAAGAAATAAATTAAAGGTGGTATAATAAATTAAGAGAGACGAGACTTAGATGGTTCAAACATGTTAAATGGAGACATCTCAATGCCTTGGTGAGAATATGCAAGAAAATTATACTTAGAAATCGTAAGAGAAAAAGAGGAAAATCTAAGAAGAACTAGAAGGAGTTATTCTGAAAAGATGTTAGAACTTACCAAGGACTTAACCCTCGATATAAAACTTGGGGAAGCAAGATACGGGTTAAAGATCTTACATAAAGAGGTCATTTCCTTCTTCTTTTTTTTTTAATGTTTTTGAAACATTTTTTTAATTCTTATATCTTATATTTAACCTAAATATTTTTATTGGCAGCACTTTTCCCTTAACATTTTTTCATTTTGGTATCTTTTAATTTTTAATCTATAATTTATAATTTATTAGTATTTGTATTATTACTTGTATTTGTACTATCATTAATTATTTATTATTTATTTTGTATTTGTAGGGTACTTTAAGAAATTGGTAATTAATAAAACGAACTAATTCTAATTTATTTAATGTCATACCTCCAAACTAAAGAAAGATTAAAGTTATTCATATTACGACGGTTGTGTTATAAGTTTTAAAGGAACAGGAATGTGGATCTTGACCCTACAATAGCCCAATTTGATGGAAATGGGCTGTAGTGTCTCAATATCGCCAGTTATAATGGACTGATCAATGACCCCACAAGCAAGGTCTATCTGACTCGTTCACGGGTCAACTTTCAAATATTCCTTATTCCAGAGGGCCACACAGGCACACAGGCGCATTAGATAGGGTTGGAGGTAGGTATCTAGTGTGCAAATATTCCAAATTTATAATTTATCAACAATTTATTATATTTGATTATATATTTATTTTGATTTTATAAATATAAATTTATTATATTTTGAATTTTAATATAATTAAAATTAAAATTTGTTTGATGTTTATGAATTAGATTTAAGTTTACAAATCAAAAATATTATCGTAAAATATATTTATTAATTTAATATATTAAAATATAACATTATTTTTATTAGAATTCGATCATTTTATATAAATTAAAACGATTTTTGCGGGCATGTTAAAATAAGTAAAATTTTTAGGGTTAATTATGAAAAAATATCAAAATTTACTAAAATTTATAATTATAACTCGAACTTTAAGAAGTGACAATTAAATGCTCACATTTCTAATTTTGTTCAATTCTAATCCGACATTATTATTTTCGTTAATATTGCTGACATGATTTATCACATAAGATAGATATCCTTAATACTTATATACGTTGGAATTATTTAAATTAACTAATTAAATTTCATTAAATTGTTTAATTAAACTATGTTGTTTTGAAAATGAAAAACCTTAACAAACCACGGGGTGAGTTTCCTTAAGATTTTACAATTTCAAAATTTCGTAGTTTAGTTAAATAACTTAATGAAACTTAATTAGTTGATTTAATTAAATCTGACGTGTATAAATGTTAAGGGTATCGGTCTTAAGTGACAATTCACAATTAGTAGAGATACTAATGTTGAATTAAAATTGAAAAAATTAAAAATTTGAACATATAATTATTAATTTTAAAAGTTAGAGTTACAATTGCAACATTAGGTAAATTTTGAATTTTTTTGTAATTAACACAAAATTTTATTGTTTTTATAATGAAGTTTATAATTAATGCATTTTAAATATTTTTTTGAACACATAATAAATTATTTCATAAATTAAATAAGTTATTTAATAAAATAAGAAACAATAAAATGTATATTAAATATTTTTATTGAGAATACATAATGATTCACAAATTAAATAAGTAGGGATAATTAATCTATACAATTACCAAATTCGCTATTCAGGCACGTACGAGAGTCTTGTGCATGGCAGGCTTCAGGGCACTGCTTTACCTTAATTTCCATGAAAAGAACAAGAGCTCTTCTGGAGCAGAGTGATTAATGAGTAGGAAGAAAGGAAAGAGACAATGCGTGGAGGTTACGTTTAGTACCTCAAACTCAAAAGGTGGAACGCCCACTTTAGGCGCCCTACACTTCAGCTGGATATTGTGTGAGGAAGGTTAATCACGATTTGATCCCAGCCAATTTTTTGGAAAGACGATTCAGTACTTGGTGCACACAAGAAGTTACCACATTGGATGAACTCTCACACTACCATTGTCAAGACTCGAACTCTCGACCTCAAACTTAATTTTTCTTTTCAATGACCAACTGGGCTACCCGTCCGGGCACGTTTAGTACCTGTACATACAAGCAAACTGAAGAATCTGGTCTGCACAGCAAATGAAACACGCGATCAAATTTATTGAAACTCCAAAGGTAAAGTATCCACTCGTTTCTTGCCAAACTCTGACATGCTGATCTGTGCGTGGACCATACAGCCAGTGTTCAGAACATGGAAGAGGAAGACCCATGGCTTGGTGAATTGAGGGCCGGCAGCTACATTACATCAATCAAAACATGCGCAACACAACAGTGGTTTGTTCAATTAGGGACGCTAGATTGACCAATCTTATATATTTTTTAAAAATTAGGAAACAACGTCAGTTTTTTTTTTCTCTTTCTTATAGGGTGTTTCAGGAAGATTTTAATTAAAAAAATATCTTTAAGTCATCCACTCTCATATTAATTCTCGCTCAAGTCAAGTAAATCTTTTATAGGAGGTAAAACTCTAACCTCAAATTTTAAACGACTGCATACATAAGAACTACTATCTTACTTAAGTTAGAAAAACTCCTAATCAACTCACCTGCATCCTCAGATTAAACAACATCAATTTTATGTTATGATGGGGCAACTTTTGAACTTTTGTTTGTAGCCCAATCAACTTCAACCAAAATTA
>JANJEY010000004.1:62482850-62495190 GCA_024703695.1 Erythroxylum cataractarum | reverse complement strand
TATTATCTAATTATGACATCACATATATTAATTTAATTATTTATAAACTAAAAAATTTCAATAAAATTAAAATTTAAAATATAATATACTATTTTAAATAATAGTGGAATTTAGATTTTTTAGAAAAATAGGATAATTCATAATTTTTGCCTTGAAGGTAAAGTTGACAATGGTTAAAAAATAAAATAAACGTAGATTTGACATCTTTGATTGGTAATCGCAACGACGCGTGGGCACTTAAAACACCGGACGGCGACTTCATGCAGTCATCTTAGTTTGGGTAATGACTAAAAGTTCGTAAAGTTGGGCCCAGAACCAGAAGACTTCTTCCTCGTCTTCTTCAACTTGCCTTCGCCAAATCCAAAAAAGGGGAAAGGAAAAGAATACACAGTCCAAAACGTCCTTTTTCCACCTCTTGTCCTTAACTGTTGCCCGGCGTTTCTTTCTTTCCTGTTCCTCTGACCAACGGCACTTCTTTCACTTTCGTCGAAACCGTGTTTTTTAGGGACATTTTCGTCATTACACGCCCTCTTTCCTCAACATTTGTACACCACTTTACTTTGCCCTCTTTTAATGGCCTCTGCCTCCCATGTCCTAAGCAGCGAGAGGCACAGAATCTGAACTGAAGAGAATTTTGATTGGTTTAAAAATGGCTGAGAACGGCGAAGAGAGGCTCATAGCTATGGCGCGCCACATAGCCCAAAAGCTCGGCCACAACGAGTCTATGGCCGACGATATTTTGCAGATCTTCTCAAACTTCGACGGTCGATTCACTCGCGAGAACTTGAACTTGCCCGATAAATTCGGCCCAGACGATCCCCGAACCCTTGCCGCTTTGGACCACACTGTCAAGTCCTTAGAACGTCAGATCTCGCAATACGTAGGTGCCGGTCACCCTATCTGGTCCGACTCCGCCGACTCCTCCGCCTTCCTTGACGCTGTAGACGACTTGATTGCCGTCGTACGGCAGTGCAGCTCCATTTCCGCCGTTGCTGCCAAAAATATAGGCGCTTGCGCCGAGGAGTTGCTGCAACAGGCTATGTTTCGCTTGGAGGAAGAGTTCGGAGTCTTGATGGTGAGAGGCTGTGAATCAACGGATAACCTCTCGTTTGACTCTGAGGACGACGAAGAAGAAAGCGGCGGTAACGGCGATAACGGCGAGATAACGGTAGCACAGCCACTGACGGACTATAATGTTATCATCGACGCGCTTCCGTCGGGAGTGATCAGCGATCTTCACGAGATGGTTAAGCGTATGGTTGACGCAGGTTTCGTGAAGGAGTGTTCACACGTGTACAGTAGCTGTAGAAGAGAGTTTCTTGAAGAAAGCATATCGAGGTTAGGGTTACAGAAGCTGAGCAACGAGGAGGTTCAGAGGATGGCGTGGCCTGACCTCGAAGACGAGATTGTGAAATGGATAAAGGCGTCGAATGTTGCTCTTCGGATCCTGTTCCCTAGTGAGCGTCGGTTGTGTGATCGTGTTTTTATGGGATTCTATACAGCTGCCGACTTGTCGTTCATGGAGGTGACCAGAGGGTCAACGGTTCAGATTCTGAATTTTGCGGATGCTGTGGCGATCGGTAGTCGGTCGCCGGAGAGGTTGTTTAAGGTTATGGACTTGTTTGAGACGTTAAGGGATTTGATGCCTGAGTTTGAGTCTAATTTCTGTGATCAGTACTGTTTGGTTCTGAGAAATGAGGCGATTGCTATATGGAAGAGGTTGGGTGAAGCGATTAGAGGGATATTTATGGAGTTGGAGAATTTGATCCGGCGAGACCCGGCTAAATCTCCGGTACCGGGTGGTGGGGTGCATCCGATTACCCGGTATGTGATGAATTATCTGCGTGCGGCTTGTCGGTCAAGAGAGACATTGGAGCAGGTTTTTGAGGAGAGTTCTAATGTTGTCCCGGCAAAAGATTGTTCCTCGTCGGCGTTGTGTGTTCGGATGGAGTGGATCATGCAGCTTTTGGAGACTAATTTGGAGCTGAAGTCCAAAGTGTATGGAGACCCGTCTCTGTGTTGTGTTTTCATGATGAATAATTGCAAGTACATTGTGCAAAAGGTTAAGGATAGTGAACTGGGTTTGCTGTTAGGAGATGATTGGATCAGGAAACATAGTGGGAAGATTAAGAATTTCATGTCTAGTTACCAGAGAATCACTTGGAACAAAGTTTTGGGAGTGTTGAGAATAGACATGAGCAATGGGCCTCCTCATCTTAACAATGTCGGGAACTCTACCCCTATGAAAGAGAGAATGCATATGTTTAACATGTCCTTGGAGGAGATCCATAGAACACAATCGGAATGGACAATCTTCGATGAGCAACTAAAAAAGGAGGTCAAGATGTCATTATCCAAGCTCTTACTTCCTCTCTATGTCAATTTCCTCAGCAAATTCCAGAACTCCCCAGAAGTTAGGAAGAACGCGAACAAGTATATCAAGTACAGCTTGGAGGACGTTGATGTCCAAATTAATGAGTTGTTTCAAGGTGGTAGTGGGTCGTCGAGTGGTGGAGGTAAGTGAAACTATATATATATATATTAAACCTGAGGAATTGCATCTGATGGATCAATGGCTTCTCTGACTGCGTCTATTGTAATAAACAAACATATGTAGTGATTCGTTGTTATTAGATAATTTGCATGTTGTATTGTCAATATTCTGTTCGATCAAATGCATTCTGGTTGACGTTCTTGTACATTTGGATTGAGATTTGCATTCCATTTCCAAGAATTCTTTCATCCATTTTCTAAGAGCATATGTAAAAAAGAAGCTTGCGAAAGAGAATTTTTGATACGATGTATGCATTATGCATCACTTTGGCCATCTTCTCCAACTCAATCCTAGTTTATGTTTAAGAATTCTGATAAATTAATACTATAGTTCGTTTGATCATTATTATCAACATATCTAGTCTGAAATTTCGCCAGAAAGCGAAATCTAGAAAAGTTTAATAATACATAAACTTACCCTTATATAATAGAGAGGTTGTTTTTCAAATTCGTTTATTATTTAAAATAATAATTAAAAAGAAGATTTATTAAGTGTTATGCAGGTTTATCGATCCCAGGGGTACAGATCTATAATGGACATAGAAATTATTGTACGTCAAATAACATCAAAAGTGTTAGTTTTAGAAGATAGAATGTTTAATGTTTTTATCAATACAATGTCAACATTATTGAATTCCAAATTCAAAACAATACTTAATCTTCTTCAAATTTTACTAATTTTCTGGCTATTACTTCATCGAGATTATAAATTCGAGATTATAAATTCGAGCAATTCCATCGTTACATAAAATTTTAATGTAATTTTATCATAATTCAATTCAACTTAAACTCACTCATGGATTAAAAAAACTTGATGCATGTTTTTTTTGTACACGATCGTGTGCCTAATAACTAACCACATTACTATTTTGATAATGGTTTGGATGTGTCACATAATGACAATATTAAAAGAAAGAACTCCGCAAGATTGGGACGGGGAATCGAAATTGACTAATCATTGATATACACTTCCTAGAGTAGTGACTTTCTGTCAAATCCTTTCTGGGCAAATTAATGCCTCCTAAATTATATGTACATTAACCTTAAAAGGCATTAATCATTTGTGAACAACAAAGATCACTTGTCCTCCAGAGCAGCAGTCTTGCAGATTGGACATGAATTCTTCATTGATAGCCACTTCTTGATGCAGCTTACGTGGTAATCGTGACCACAAGAGCTCAAGGCCCCTATATCATCCATGTTCTTATACTCTTCCTGCAATTTGCAAAGACTTGACTGTTAGAATTAGTTCGATAATGTTTAAGAATTGAAAGGGCCGTGCAGAAATCAACTATGTGTATATGTATATATTATACCAGGCAGATCACACAGCTTCCTTCTTTTTGATCTAAAGAGTAATGTACTGTTTCCGTCAAACATTTGGACATCAAATCTTCTGATAAGCCGGTGTTTACATGGCCAATCCTTTCACCCAGTGCCAGCAATTCCTGTTCGTGACAGGAAGTCGGATGATTAAGATTATGGAGTGAGACAGTACGTGATGTGCATAAAGAAAAACGAAAAGGGTCAGTGACAACCTCGTAGCTCATGTTGTCAATGTCTAGCCTCATTTCCCTATGCTGATCAAACATATTTCTGGAGCCATAAAAATGTGAGCGTTCTACAACCATGAAACCCTGTTATACAAAAGCACAGTCCTTGTAAGTAGGTCTTAGTCACAGAATCATCTCAAGGTACTGATGGGAATTGCTCGTCTTGAAAATATTGCATGAACCAGCATCTCAGTAGACAGTAGTATGAACTCTACTCAATTGACGGGGTCAAGTAGAGAACATTTTCATTTTAAAGTTCATCTGAAAGAGCTGCCTCACGTTCTCAATTTAAAATAGGTGAAATTATTGAGAAAGACTATATAATATACCTCTGATGAAAATCGCTCATGAAGGCATGCCTCACTGGATAGTGATCGGTATCTCTCATGTGAAATCCTTGATCTCCCATTTCTGTCACCACTTCGCCATGCTGGAGTTGATAATTGCCTTGGCTGTCTAGAGGAGTAACTTTCAGCCACCAACTGCAAGTTGTCATCAGAAGGGACAATGTGACCCAATCGTAAACTACTGGAGGAAGCCCGGAAATTTGGGCTAGGCCTTTGCGAGTGGCTACTTCTTATTCCCCTCTCAGAATGTGTGGAGGTAACATGAGGACTTTGAGAAACAGAATTTCTTCTTGAAATAAAATCGTGTTGATAACCTCTTACATCTACAGAAGCATTAATCGCACTGTTTCCAGCAGGGAAGTGGTTTGTCTCATGACTAAAGCCACCAGTATCTGTATTGCATAAGCAAGAAAACCTTAGAATAAGAAATTTCTATGCGAGGTTAAATTCTCTCAATGACTAACCTGAAGGTATAATCCTTCCAGGAGGTGGAGACATTCTGGCATGGCTCCATTCATGTGTTGAGGCACTTGAACTCTGGCCTGGAAACTCCAGAGAGCCATGATGGTCAACAGGGTGGCTTGCAGAGAAAGAAACATGGGAATGAATGCCAGGGAAATGGGTCCTAGCCAAGTTAGATTCCGTATCAAGGGTAGGCCTGCTTCTTACATTCCTGGTAGAGCTCTCAGCCCTAAATGAGAGATTGCCTCGATAACTAGGGTTCATGGTGAAGTGTTCCCAGGGCATGCATTGAGAACCTAAATTTGGTTTCTCCTCCCTCAGCTCCAAAGAAAGAGGGAGGTCAGAAGAACTTCCAACCCCATAGTATCTACTTGTACTGCCCCTCTCACAAGATGAAGGGATTCCAGGACTTTTTCGCTTGTGAGGTCCTCTTCCATTTCCCATTGTGAGATCAACAAAGCTACCCTCAATACCATGCATAGTCTGTCTCTCATAGTTGGAAGAAGATGCATGATGTGCATAATTATCTGGGGCCGAGCAGAAGTTTCCAGCAGGTGATGGATGAAAGGGATCATGAGATGGCCCAGAAGTATCTGGTTGATAATGTGAAAGAGATGGACCAGAAGTATCTGGTTGATAATGTGATCCTTCAACACTGTGATTGGAGGACAAAAAGGCATTCGGTGCAGAACTCCAAGGAGAAGTAAAATGGACTCCATCAACAGGGATATTTTCAACAGGAAAATAGAAAGGTGCATTTTCTGCAGAACCAGACCCAGCTGCAGTTGATGTTCATTAGAACTGAAGTTAGTCCATGAAGATAATTTTTACATAGAAATATCTCATGAGTAATGTAAAGGAGCAGGCTGCACACTGTAACATTATAGTTGTGGCAACTATGATTAGAAATAAAACCTGTAAGGAAAAGGAAATTCAGAGTACAACAGGGTGTTAAAGAAAGGAAGGAGAAAAGGCAGTATGTTTTATTGTGTTGGAACTGTGTGAAATAATAAAATGAGAAATGAAAATAGTCATCTTTTAAAAGACAATTTCACAACTTTGCACTCATACATTTTCAAATAGAGGTGACAAAAAGTTATCACTAAAGGCTTAAATGTTATATTCCCCGTTTGGTGAGTATATGGTGGGCCACATGAACAGAGTTTCTTTCTACCACCATTTGAAAACGGAGGAGAACATATCAACCATATCTTTACCATTATTTTCTTTCCCAACCCTTTCTCCTCCACAAAAACACCCCTCTAGTGAACTGAACCAATTATAATTATTCTTGGTAGTAACTACAGTGGCTCCAGTGTTTCACAAGTATCATTTTGGAGTTTGGCAATAAGTATTTAGGCGACTTCTAAAGTATTTACAGAACAATAGTCACCTTCATTTTCAAGATGTTCAAGAGCAGGGACCTAAAAAACACAACTGCATACCCTGCCCCACTTCTGGACGAAATATAGTAAGCCCACCCTTCCAAGTAAATGAATCATAAATTGGCAAATAATAAAAACAGAAGAAATCATGTATAGTCGCTGTACCCATATTGTTATAAGATTGCTCTAAATGTGCATGATTCCACTCCTGATCTTGTTCATTCTCAAACATTTGAGGCGCGTTTAAAAAATTTCTATGCTCCATAACCATATACGTTTGTAGCCAATCTAGATTATGTATTGGGGCGAAACCACAACCTGCAGGACAGAGAAGCATCTGAATAATAAGGTATGAACAACAAAATTCCTCAAGCATACACACTGTGGACGTACTTCGATGCCCCCAAATCATCAATGTACAATAATTTCTTCAACGGCACTCAGCCAATACTGCTAAAGAAACAGGCCAAAAACTAGGAAGAAAAGAGAGATAAAAGTATAAGAAATACTCCACAAGTTCCCCCTAATATCTGACTTAAATATGAGATAAACAATCTTATTATCTACTCTCCTTGGTGATTCATGTGCCTGTCAAAAATTCCAGAGCAAATTTATGTTTCAATTAATTTGGTATAGAGTTGTTTTCACCAGGAAATTACCATTCACAATGTGAAATAAAGAACTTGTTGTCAGGTAATTCAACAAAAGAAAATGGATTGAAGAGGAAAATATTTTTTTTAGGTCTTAGAATGGGGAAAGAGGTAGGTAAGGTTCTTGCAAATTAAATTTGCTCCCACTTTAACTTTGTTTCAACAATTGCAAGCTTTCCACATTTAAGCTGCATCAGATATTACACTTCATATTTCAGTAATTCAAGGTATAGCTACCATGGTGAAAGAATTGTTCAACGAAATCCTCACGATTTCAACTACTTTCCCATCAAAAGTTTTGAAATTCGTTTGTCTTTATGAGAAGTCTATAAACTAATGTAAGGAAATCAACAATGAAAGAGAGAGAGAGAACTGGTCTCTATTGGAAAGTAGGGGGTTCTGGAAAAAAAAAAGTTATCACCAATTTGCAGCTTCACATAACAACAGATTTTAGTTCAACCAAAATAAATCAGTAAATGCAAAAGCAAAGTATGCTATTAACACATCTGATTTATTCTATTATCTTACAGACTTTCCATAACTACATAGCTTAGTATCCTTTTATACATAAGAATAAGAAGCTGGATTCTCAAAGATTACCTGGAAGTGGAACATAAAATCTCACAGAACTTTTAACTAGAAGGTTATGGTAATGAGGTATGGACCTTTATGCAGCCAAGAACAAAGTAAAATACTTGTGCCCACACCAGAGAGGAACAATCAGACAAATGTGGCTTGAAAACTTTGGAGGAGTGGAAGACTAATGGATTGACAATTCTTTCAAGATCAAGAGTCATTTAAAACAAACAAAATGTGGGGAAGTTTTTATGACATGTAACATGATCTAACATTCATGCGGATAAAACTTTGTATAGACGTGAAATGTACTTCCACTTTCCCCATAAACAATTAGTAAAGGAAGACTGAAGAATAGTATAGGACAGGAGATAAAGAATATTGATTTTAAATAGTAAAGTGTTTTGAATTATTTATACTTTCTCTTCCTTTCTTAAGCCTTATTTCTTTTACAAAGAAGGAATTTCACTAGAGATATCGAGGAGGTGCTATTAATGAAGATCTTCCAATTTCTCATCAATAAAGGTTAACCTACTTTTGGAATCTAGCCTTGGATGTTTGTCCTCATCAATTTTATCTTTATCTTCCAACTAGGCATATATACTGCCATCATAAAGCTTACGCAACATTATTAGCTATAAACATTCATCATAAAAGAATGCAATACCTGACATATATGCTGACTTATGAAGAACAAATTACTTTAACATGAACCTGAGAATTGGATAGTTGATCAAGTTCATATGCAAGGTAAAAAATCCAGGACCAAAAATTCAACAAGAGATATATCACATTTAGGTTTCTTGTCCACACAAAATGGAAGCCATAGACAATAGCTTGCCGGCCCCACGTTTGATCTAATTGAACAGATTCATTTTCGAAGACTGAAAAGGATAAGAAATATCAACAACAATATATCCAATAAAAACTCCCCCAAGATAGATGCATAAGATACTTATTCAAGATACATAATCAATAAAATCTCAATACTATACATCAACGTACAAGTTCCAGATATCCAGTTATCTCTCTGACAAATTCCTAGACAAATAGAACAGCTAAAGACAGACATTCAGTGAATTGCTTCATTTTGTATAATTGCAAGTTCCACGTTAACCAGAAATCAAGCTCAAATCTGAAACACAATCTTGGATGCATTTGATATTTGAGCTTTAAACATGGACAGGGTAGGTATATGTCTACCCTAAATAAGTACAAGGGATTCTGGAGAGGGCAGAAGCTTCGGATACAACCTCATGAAGGCCATTTGGAAACATCTCAGGAGAAGATGCCTAAAAAGCAAATGGGCTATCACAGTGTCCAAGTGTTAAGCACTCTTTAATCGAGCCGCAGAAAACTTCGTCAGCAGAAAAGTTAAAATCACTCAAGAATTCAGCCTCCTGTCATGCAAACCCAAATGTCTCCCATCTCGCCAAGAAGAATAATTATTTGCACTATGAGAAAGAGGAGTGTCATGCAACTTTCTCATCCCTGCTGAAAATCTATATTAACCTGAAGGAAACGGGCATTGAACAACTTAAGTTAAGCATCACAAACTCGATGCCTTTAACTATTGCCCCACCTGGTCTTCTATTAGTAACTTACAACCTCCTAGAGATCATAATGAAGAGGTAACTGCTACATTGTCTGCGATAGCTAATGGAACAATTACCTTTGCTAGCAACCCACACTTATGCCTACTACCATCATCAAATAGCATCACCATCATAAACAATAGGTTTCTCACCATTTTGATTCAGCCCAAATATTTCTAAAAATTATGTACTTAAGCAGCTTACACCCCCTTGAATAAGCATTCATTAGGGGATCCAACATTACAAAGTACTTGGGAATTCTACCTCAACATAGCCATGTAAAAGTGGCAAATAGTTTGTTAGAACTTTTGAAACCCATGGGAATATAATTCTAACCAACTCCCAATTTCCTAACCATGCTCAGGAAAATCACTAGAGATTTTTTTTATCCTAATGGCCCACTCAGCCTGCTGGTATAACCTCACAATAGTTAGCCTCAATTCCATATCACAGGATGACCCAAAACAAATGTACTTCCAAAGAAAGAAGTCTAAATAATTCCTGAACGTGGAAGTGGAATCTTTAGTACCATGTACCCTGCTCTCCACGGTGAAGACTCACTTACATAATTCCACAACACATGGAGCTCTATCCTGAAGAGGTATAGGATCTAATTTCAAATCTGTTCTTCAGTAGCCACTGGACCCTACAATGCCTGCAACATCATTTGCAATTTAGAACATATGTATAACCATTTCCCTAAGTGATAGTTGGACATGTAAAGAGAAGCTACAAACATCAGGACTTTTAGGGAAAGAATTATCAAACCTTCTCAACAGCAACTCTAATGATTCCCGAAGTTTAAAGACGCACACATCAAATAGCCCCGAACCTGCATAAAAAAAGCCATCTAAACCTACTTGATGCTAAAGTAATCCAAGTAATCTATGACCTATGGCACTAAGAAAGCGAACCCCGTCCAACAGGCAGCTACATCAAATACCACGAAGTTCTAATGCAGATTAACGCCTATAATTTCCTTATCTTCCCCATAATCGTGTATGACATGCGATTTCCAGACTTTTTACAGGAAATTTTATTAAAACAAGAAAAATCACGAATTAAACACATCATAACGGAATTGAACGGGACTAAGAAGAGTAACACAAAAGATTATATTTTGTCAAAGAATCTACAAAAATAAAAACCCAATCAGTAACAACAAATTTAAGGTTAAGAGATGGATAATGAGCACCGAACCGGACGTCAGCAAGCAAAAATCAAAATAGAAACAAACGGTCAAACAAACCATAATGCACAAAAAAAGCTAAAACCCGAGCATCAGAAACCATGGAACAAACGATCAAGAGAAAAACCAGCAAAACAAATCAAGTGAAAGATGATCAACCTCAACAAAAAGTACGCATGATCAAACAAACATAAAAACACACGTAACTCTCTGCGTACGGTAAAATTCATCAAACAAGTAGATGATCGGCTGTAAAACGTACCTCGGTGAAGAGGTTGATGACTAATATGATGGCGACGGAGCAACAGATGACAGCTAAAACAGCATATTGTAGAGAGAAGGTTAGAGTGAGAAAGGGAGGAGAGAAATGAAGTGGTTCGGTGCGTCTGGCTTCGCTTCGCAGAAATAAGAGGAGGACAAAATGGCTGGTTCGCCAAACAGCCACCGGCTACGGGCACCACCCGTATTAATATCTTTTTAAAACTTTTATTAATACTGTTGTGTTATTTATATCATTGGTTATGCTATTTGTTTTATTTTGCTTGATACGGTACCGGGACAAGCCCGTCTAACGGTTGCCTTCCTGATTGTGCTGTACGCTGACATGTCATTTGTTAGTATAAAAGATTTAATTATTATAAAATTAGTTAATTTTTTTAAATTTTAATTATTATAAAATTAGTTAAAAATTTTAATTATTAAAATTTAATAATTAAAAATTTTAAGTAATTTTATAATAATTAAATCTTTTAAATTAACAAATTACAAATTAAAATTTTAACTAATTTTATAATAATTAAATCTTTTAAACTAAGTGGAAGCTTAAAGCTCAACTTTCTAAATTAAAATTTTAAAATATTGTTAATGAAATTATTTTTAACTTAAAATTAATTAAAATATTTTAAATAAAAATTATTTAATTAATTTTAATTTATAACTTATTGATTTACGAAATTGATCTATTATTTAATAAGCTAAAAAAATTTAATAATAAGAATTATTAAAATAAATCTAATAAAAAAATTAAAAATTCAACTAAAAAGATAGATGATTCTAAGATTTTTATCATTAAACCAATCAATCAATTTAAGTTTTAATCGTTGGAATATGAATATTTTGATATATTATTTAAATATGTTAAAATTATTTATTTATTTTTTAATTTACTAATTTTCCTAATATATCAAATAGGTTACTTTTTCAAATATTAGATAAGCCTCATAGGACGTCATGATAAGAATATTTGTGACCTAGTGGAAGAAAAAAAGATACAGGGGGATTATTTGGGAAAGTGTTCTTCATACCTGATGGTTGAAAACTGAAAAGTGTTAACAAAACCTATATATTTCAATAAAAGATAGTTTAAACTATAATTTCAACTGTTCACAAAGTTTCTTTGATTTAAAAATATAAATTTTTTTATTAAATGTCCTTATTGATTTAATTATTTAACATACAAAAATTATCCAAAATAAATATCCTAATTAATACAATTACATAAACAATATAATTATGTAAACTACAAAAGCTAAGTATAAATAAAGAAATTAATAATTTATTTTAATATATAAAATAAAATATAATAATTTTGTTCTCTTTTATTCTTATTCTCTTCTAAATTTATAACACCCAGTTCTTTCATTTATTATTATTATTACTATTATTATTATTATTATACTTTATTTATTTATTTTTCTCTTTGTGTGGGTCATTTGAAAATAATATCTCTATTAAATAAGGATAAAATAGCGTACTATTGAATCTTTTTAGATCATGCGTGATGGATATTGTTAAAAATTTGTAATACATTATAATATCAATTATTTAGATATGAGAGTGGAGGAGTGTGGGATTAAAAGGCCCTGTGTTTAATTATCTCTGTTTACACTTTCTTGATCGAGTCTGTCATACAGGACTTGTATAATATAAAGTACTTGATTGACGTAATTTCATGTTGTTGCGTCAATCCAAAGATTTAACTAGTGCATATCTAAAGAGTGGCAGCTGTAGCTTCCTTTGCTAAAAAAGTT
>JANJEY010000004.1:62461721-62477791 GCA_024703695.1 Erythroxylum cataractarum | reverse complement strand
ATCTAGAGGTGAAAAACTCTGTAACTTGATTGATTATAGTGGAGTTTTTCTTTACTGGACTAGGTCCCGTGGTTTTTTCCTTTCTCACATTGAGGGAGGTTTTCCACGTAAAAAAAATTGCCCGTGTTATTTATTTCTTGCTGCTTGATTTCGTGTATTGGTGAGTTTGTTGGCTGCTGTTTTTCTTTTGGATTGGCTGTGATTGTTCACTCAGGGAAAGGTTTATTGGTTCTGGTTTGTTGCCGCTGCGTGACCAACACCTTCTTTCCCAACAAAAAGTGCCCCAGTTAAAGAATGAAGAGGAGCCTGGGATACAACATCTTTACAAAAAAAAGGCGATGGAAAATAGAAGCAGTGACAAAGTCAAGGTGGCAAGGATAATAACAATGAAAGGGCATCCAGGAACAAGGAAGACCACACTGGCTCAGTGGTTAGCCTCCTCTCTTCAAGTGCCTCTTATCGACAAAGACGATGTCCGCAACTACACCTACTCTCTCTCCACCACCACTCCTCAACCTTTCCTCAATCACCTCTCCTACGATGTCGCCTTCAACATCGCTACCACCCAGCTCCACCCTATGTTACATTATATAAATTGTAATAGAATAGAATAGATGTATTAAAATATAATTAATTGATCAAGTAGTATATGTTAATATTTACTATATATGTTTGTCATTATTAATTATTATTTACTAATATTTAGTATTATATACTAATATTTAGTATACATATAAGTACTCAGTCTTGTATATATAGTTTAAGTATATATATAGAGGTATCCAAAGAAATCTAAAAAGTATATATTTTATTGTCTAAACCATAGTCCAAGAACAATGGAAACTAGTAATGCAAAATTTATTACAAATGGTGAAGTTAGTGGGAGTGAGGAAGTACATAAAGGAAGTAAAGATAAATGCTCCTTTATTTGTAAGTGTTTCTTTGTCCATTGATGTCCCTAACCCTGCATTTGGTTAGCATCCTCGTGGGTGAGGACGGTAGACAGAGACACAAAAGTTCTGTCCTTCGTGCTGTTTGCTTGCTGTCCTCAGTCATTTTTGTTCCATCCTCAGAGGACAATGACAGAAATTTTTGTTCCTTCCAAAATTGAGGTACAAGAACTGAAAATGCCAAAAATAACCTTTTGAATTACATATGAAACCTAACACGTCTCTTCCAACAACAACAACAACAACAACAACAACAACAACAACAACAACAACAACAACAACAACAACAACAACAATAATAATAATAATAATAATAATAATAATAATAATAATAATGAAGATGACGTTGATGAGTGATGAGTAATATAATTAAAAATAAAAATTACTTATGTGGGAGAGAGGTATAAATAGTAACCACTAGATTGGAATGAAAATTTGATACTCACCCTATTTGGAGGGTTTAGTAGATTCTCAAACTTAATGGAATAAATCAATTTCCTTGGAATTGAAAACCTCAAACCAAACACTATTTTTTACAATTATTCAATTCCTTCATTCTCAAACCCTTGAACCAAACGCCCCCTTAATTTCTCCCTTTCTAAAAATTGCAAATCCCATAACAGTTGACATTTTGGTAGTACATATCAAAAATCATTTACGAGTTTTTAAACTTCACGTTAAGATTCTCCAAACTACATTAACCGTCACATGCAAAGAATAATTTTCGTTATGCAAATCATTGTTCAGTTAGGTAATTTGGATACAAATTCAATTTTCAGCTAAATTCAACAAAATTAGACCTTTTTGTTGATTGAAATCCTCACCGGCACTCTCCGCCTCTCAGCTTAAAGGATCAGCAAAATACAAGTTTTGTTCGGATTCGTCGTAGGCTTTAACCCAACTTGTTTCATGGACCATCAAAGCCATCAAGAATTAAAAATAATAAGCCTAGTACAGAAATTTTAGCAACAGATAACAAAACCTCTCGCCCACTTCCTATTAGCCACACAAAATTTAAGCTCACCCTTCCATTTCTTCCTTCGGCCGTAGCTTTTAGCTTCCACTCCTCACTAAACAAATCAAAAGCAAACAAGAAAATGTTATTACTTTCCTTCTCCTTGGCGCCTCGTCCTCCTCTTCTCTCTTTTCCCGCCAACTCCATTTCCAGTTTTACCATCAGAAAGCCCCACAGATCCGTGAGAGCAGCGGTTACTAGCGAGGTTGATTCCTTCACCGAGAAGTCCGGCTACTTGTTCGACCTCACCGCCCGCGAAGCCGATTCTTTAATAGACTACGATGTTAAGAAGATTGCCGCAATTTATCGCAGGAAGCCTTTGATTTTACTTCGCAGATTATTTCAGATTGGAACTACATTTGGGATGTGGTTTGGAGCTCGCTACCTTGATAGCTACACTGAGAAAGCTGACCAGATGTTTCAGGTTAAGATCACATCTGCTGAGTTAACGTTATTCTGATTGAAATTCCAATTCCAATTCCAAGTCTATCTGACTTCTTGTGCTTTCTTTTCCCGACTTATTCTTATCTGTTTGCAGATTAGAGCTGCACAGCTTAGGAAAATCTTGCTGGAACTGGGTCCTGTACGTCTTGTTTGATAATATTGTTCAGAGTAAATTTTTTCTTTTATTTTCGATAATTCAGAATAAAGAAATGAATAAAGCGACGTGATTTAATGTGAAATATTTCATTAAACTGCATTTTGTTTCTTTTCTCAGGCATACATCAAAATTGCTCAGGCTGTGTCCTCCCGACCTGTAAGTTCATCGAATGTAATTGAGAATTAAGACCAACTCCCTCCTCCAAAATGGAGGAAAAATCGGCTCCAATCCAGAGCTTTTTTTCCCTCCATTTTGGAGAGGAGCTACAGTGCCATATCAAATTTGGTGTGGTAGCTCCTCTTTGTTACTGTTCATCTTTTTTTTTTCTCAACTTTTCAGTAATTTTTCTTTTTTTTTTTCTCTTTCAACCTTCCAAGCCGTTTTCTTTCTTTCTTTCTTCCTTTCCTTTGTAATTTTTTCCTTATTTGTTTTGTTATTTAAACATCATTCTAATATTTTCATTATATTTTTATTCAAGTAATTATAACTTTATAGTAATTTTATAATTTAGTCTCTTGTTTATAAATGTTTTCATTATATGCTTATAATTTTATAATTATGTACTTTTGAATAAATATTTTAAATGAATAATTTAAAAAATATCCATTAGAAAACATCAAATAAGTGAACCACAAATACATTGACGTCAATAACCGAATAACATAATAAATTACAGACAAAGATAAACTAAAATACACATACATAAATATTAATAGTCAAATAGTAGAACTAAATTAAAAAAAAACAAAAATATAATTAACTACTAATATAGAGTCAAATTTTAATAATCGGTAGATCGGTTCCATCCCTACTAATATTAGTAAAATATTCACCAAAAATAGTATTTGAAAAATTTGGTTGTCAAATAATTAAGTGCCCAAATAAAAGGATATAATCCATCCAACGACTGAGATGATGACGAAATCCAATCAGATGGTTGAGATTTGGATGAAATCCATCAATTTTATCTAATGTGGATAAGATTGATGATAAGTTTCAAAATGATTAAGAGTATTTCGCTTTTCTTCATCCTAAATATTACATTCTTACTAATACATCAACTCTTGAAGAAAAATGGCGTTTCGATCTGTTGGATATAGCACTAGTGAAGATGTTCTCCTATATAAGATTTATGTGGAGATTTTGCAAGATTTGGTTATTGAAAAGCATCAAATTTTTACCACTTTTGTAGCTAAATAGAAGAAGCATATAATAACGAGGCGATTGATGAAAATAGGGAGCGTATTGAGTTACTGAAAAAACAAAGCGAAGATAGACAAATAGCGCTTAAAATGATTAGATAGAAGATGGAGATTTAGAGACAGAAGTTGGGTTTGAAGCAATGGAAAGAAGAAATTAAAATTATGTCTTTGGACATGAATCAAATTAGAGATTCTACTAGTCATCATGCTTGTATTGCAACTGAAAAAGCACGAATTCTCGAACAAAGATCACATCAAACCCATCAGCCACAACCACAACCAAATTTGTCAAATACTATTGTTGGCGAATGTTTTACTAATATTGGTAGAGATGGAACTGATCTACCTGATTATTAATTTTTTCGACTTTGTATTAGTAGTTAATTATATTTTGTTTGTGTTTTTTTTTAAAATTTAGTTCTACTGCTTGACTATTAATTTTTATGTATATGTGTTTTAGTTTATCTTTGTTTGTAATTTATTATGCTATTTGGCAATTGATGTCAATGTATTTGTGCTTTACTTATTTGATATTTCCTAATGGATATTTTTTAAATTATTTATTTAAAATATTGTCATAAATAAATAATTATAAAGTTATAAACATATAATAAAAATATTTATGAACATGAAACTAAATTATAAAATTACTATAAAATTATAATTATTTAAACAAACATATAATGAAAATATTAGAATATTATTTAAATAACAAAACAAAGAAAAAATAATTAAAAAAAGAAGAAAGAAAATGGCTTGGAAGGTTGAAAGAGAAAAACAAGAAAAAAGAAAGAAAAACGGTTGGAAAGTTGAAAGGAAAAAAGAAAAGAAAAGGATGAACAGTAATGGAGAGGATCTACAGTGTCACGCTAAATTGGTGTGGCACTATAGCTCCTCTCCAAAATGGAGGGAAAAAAAGCGCTGGATTGGAACTGGTTTTTAATATTGCTCGTCTCCAAAATCGAGGGAAAAGAAGCGTTGGATTGGAGTCTGTTTTTCCTCCAATTTGGCATTTTTCTTCCATTTTGGAGGAGGATTGGAGCTGGTCTAAGCATTGTTGTATTTTAATTGTTTTGCATGTCACTTGGTAGAATCTTGTTTTCTGTTGTTTGTTTTCATTTTCAATTTTCTTCTGTTCTGACCATACATTAAATATCCACTCCAACGATTGTGTAAAATTGTATAACACATAAATTGAAGTTAATTGCAATCCTTACATGATAGTAACAAATTTTGGACTAACCATCGAATTATTTCTTTTGTCCAAATACTTGGCCAAGTCTAAATATCATCAATGTGCAAGCCTATCATAGGATTATAGAGTTAGCTGAGAAGCTTTTCCAGTAGTTTTTCTATTTGATTGCACCAAGATCGTGAATATCTAAGCCAATGATATGACGTGTAAATGGTCCTACCAAAGTTAGATAATGAGGGTAAAACAACTCCAACCATAGTGAAACATCACATCTTCATAGCAGCAAGGAGAGAGAGAATGTTCTTGTTTTGTTTTTCCAGCACCATTTTGAAACTTGTAGTGGATGCTATGACATTCAGATCTTAGATACAATATGGTTCACCCAATAAGGTCTAAAATGACTACATTCCAAAAGAAAAGCTTTTAGTTTCATTTTATCTTTCTTGCAGGATTTGATTCCACCTTCATATATTGATGAACTTGCACTGTTGCAAGATCGAATAACTCCATTTTCAACTGAACTTGCTATAAGCACTATAGAACAAGAACTTGGATTACCGATAGACACTCTTTTCTCAGAAATTTCTCCTGAGCCTGTAGCTGCAGCATCCCTTGGGCAGGTTGGTACAAAATCATTGACTATTCTATTGGTGGTTTAATTGCGATGCTCTTTTTTCGTAGAATCTTTCCTTTTGTGCTGAGCACATGAACATGTAAATAATTGTTCTCTCTCTCTCTCTCTCTGTCTCCATACATATGGATGCATACACTGCATTGGTATAGGTCTACCAAGCACGGCTACGTAACAGTGGGAAAGTTGTTGCTGTTAAAGTGCAGAGGCCTGGTGTTCAAGCTGCTATTTCCTTGGACATACTAATTTTGCGTTTCTTAGCAGGAGTGTTGAAGAAGGCAGGAAAATTCAACTCTGATCTGCAGGTTAATTTTTTTGTATTAGTTGAAAAAAAATAGTAATTAGGCATTGACAATCATGGCTAAAATGTTTCTTTGTCATGAAAATATAATTGATGACTACTAAGAAATACTTTGATTTGCAGGCAGTTGTTGATGAGTGGGCATCAAGTCTTTTTCGGGTATATGGTTTCGTTACCCTTGAAGTGTGAAAGACAAAATTTTTCTCATGTATATTACTCTAGTTACATCTTATGCTCAAGATAGTAGAAAGAGATCTAGGCATAATATATTTGAATATTGGGATGATAATTATATTTTTTATGTAAATTTGTAATATATTTTCTTTTAGGTTATTGAGAACTATTCTTAGAGCTTTATATTGAATACAGGTAAATCACATTGAATGCAGGAGATGGATTATGTTAAGGAAGCAAATAATGGACTCAAGTTTAGGTAAGAGCATCATCATTTATTAATTTGAGTGCAAAATAGTGAGTTGAATAGAAATTTTAGTCACAAAGACAGGAAAAGGAAATGGACTGGAAATGATCTAGAAGAACTTTTTGCTATCATATGGAACTTTTACTTCCTAGATAAGCAATTTTCATTTTATTTCTTGTTCGGTTAAATGATTAGAACTTGCCTTTGAACATTGTATAGTGGAAATCCAAAACTTTTGTTTCTTTCTATCCACTATTAGCTTCTCATAATTTGCCCTTTTGAGTAGGCTTGCAATAAGACAATGCCTTTTGGTGACTTTTATTTCTTTTCATATGATAAAATCGAATCCTTTCCCTTTTTATTTTTAAAATAAGAATAGAATCCAATTCAAGAATTGGTTGCTCTTAGTAATTTCTCTCAGAAAAAGATAAATTAGAAAAACTAAATGTGGATTTTGCTTGTAACAAGCATAAGAACTGCTAGACCATATGACTGATAAAGAATGCTTATAATAGATTTTAAGTCTGGGTGTTGTTCTATACACTGAAGTTTTCCACTTCTATGCTAAAAATATAAGAACCTCTTATAATTGGATGCTGCTATTCCTTGAATTTATGTTCCTAATTTGTCCACTTATTTATCACTCTTATATGCTTAGAAAGCTCTACGGTGGTATAGAAGATGTTAAGGTTCCAGACATGTACATGGAGCACACAACACGTAGAGTTCTTGTAATGGAATGGGTTGAGGTACATACTCTATTTTATATACTATGCGTAAGTAGATTCTCTGCCTACAAGTTTTACTGACTATAAAGTAGACTAATGAGTCTGCAATGATTAGCTTATGCCACTGTGCTATATTCCAACACACTATTTCTTTAAAAGAAAGCAAAATGCTAATGTTTTTCTCCTTCAATGATTGCCTGCCTGAGCATGGCATGCATCACATGGGGTTCCTCTTTGAAAATGATAAAGGGTAAGTGTACTAACTATAAAGTAGACAAATGAGTCTGCAACGATTAGATTATGCCACTGTGCAGTATTCCAACACATTAGTGCTTCCTGTTTATTTAAAAGATAAACAAATGCTATTGTTTTTCTTTTTCAATGAGTGCCAGCCTGAGCATGGCATGCATCATATGGGGTTCCTCTTTGAAAAAGATAAAGGATAAGCATCGTCACAAAGCATATTATTGAAAAATTGTTTTAAAATTGCTGAATATTGCCATATAAAACCACAGTTGATATGAATTTCTTCTTTTATGATGATGGAGATTAGGCAATATATGTTTATTATTTATGCAATTTTCTTTTATTTCATTGGTTAGTACTAATAGACTAGGTCAAGTTAATCATTCCAATAAATTTTTTGTTAATGCCTATTTTTAAATGTTATAGCTTATGTTTTTAAAGGTTGTTGATCACCAAGGAATTCTAGTAGTTTTAGATTTGAAGGTATGAAACTTTCTTTTCCCACTAATTCTTAGATAAGGTTGTTATACCTCAGGTTTCAAGGGATTCTTAAACTTATCTTTTATTCTAATTCCATCAATTCTTTTATCAAGATCCATATCAACTCAATGGCAATGTGCGCATTCATTCATTTAAAGGTTTATTCTTTTGTAATGCAACACTCATTAATGTTGTTAACGGTACGGTGTTATGTAGAGAATCCCGTAATACGAGATAGTCCCTTAATTAAGGGATTATCTTTATAGATTATCCTTAGCTGTAATATCTAGCTATATTAGGGATATTTCCAAATAAGGAGTCTTCCTAATTAGGAAGACTCCTTATTTGGAAATAGGAAGACTCCCATAACTATATCCCCTGGCTCTATATAAATATTGCAGTATTTGTACATCTATTTTTATCTGAATAAAGAAGTTTTTACATGGTATCAGAGCCTTACGGTCTTCCATGAATTACAAGGCTGCAATGGTGGGATCTCGATCTTCGTCCCTCAAGACCACCAGCAGCTCTACCCCTCTCTCTGGATCAGGAAATCAACCTGATTCATTTAGCATACAACCAAAAAATTCCCTACATATTTCAATCCAGAAGCTGAATGGAAGAAACTACCTGGAATGGTCCCAATCAGCCTGACTAGTAATCACTGGAAAATGGAAAATAGGGTACATAATAGGAGCAATCCAAACTCCAAGACCAGAAGACCCCTCAACCATTGGAGCTCAGAGAATGCTACAATTATAGCCTGGCTTATCAACTCCATGGAACCAAGGGTTGGAAGACCATTTATTTTTCTCCCAACAGCCAAAGATATATGGGAAGTAGTCAAAGAAACATATTCAGACCTGGAAAACTATGCTCAACTGTTTGAACTCAACTCAAAAATGTGGAAGATGTAGCAAGGTGAGCAAGATGTGACTACATATTATAATGGGATGACTATAATATGGCAGGAGTTGGATCTATTTGAGGAAACAAAGTGAAAAGATCTAGAAGACGCAGCCCAATATAGAGAGAAAGTTAACAGGGGAAGAGTGTTTGTTTTTCTGGTTGGTTTGAAGGAAGAATTGGATGAAGTTAGGGGACGGATTTTGGGAAGAATGCTACTACCTTCAATCTGAGAAGTCTTCTCTGAAGTTAGAAGAGAGGAAGCTCGGAAAAGTGTCATGTTGGGAAAAAATGGAACTATAGAATTCTAGAATGAAGGTTCAACCTTGATCCCAAAGAATAGTGACAGTGAGGGTGAAAAAGGTAAAAAAAGCAGAAAACTTAGTGCAATTTTTGCAAAAAACCGTGGCATACAAGAGATACTTGCTAGAAGATACATGGTAAACCAGCAAATTGGGAGAAAAAATGGACTAGTGGAGTAGGAGAAGGGAAGGCTTTGCAAGCTGGGAATCAGCCCAATCATGACTAGGACACTTCCAACTCAACCAGGACCTTTCCTTTCACAAAGAATAGCTTGATCATCTGTACACCTTTCTTCCAGATGAGAATTAAAAAAACCCTCTTATTCTATAGTCCAATCAGGGATAATCCTTCCAAATGCCTTTGTTTGTTCTATACCCTCCTACCTTTGGATAGTTGACTCTGGAGCCATTGATCACATGACTGGTAGTTCCAAAAATTTTTTCCTCTTTCTCACCATGTGCAGGGAACCAGAAAATCTGAATTACAGATGGTTCCCTAACTTCAGTAGCAGGGAAAGGGACAGTCCCTATTTTAGAAACCTAAACACTAAAAAATGTTCCTTAACACTAAAAATTGTTCTTCACATTCCAAATCTTTCATATAAACTTGTTTCTGTTAGCAAGCTGACCAAAGATATGAATTGCAAAGGTAATTTTTGGTCAACTCATTGTATGTTTTAGGATTTGGAATCGGGGAGGATGATTGTGGTTGCTAAGGTTATTGGAGACTTATATATTTTGCAAGAAGAAGGCAAGGAACATGGAGAAGGGAGCTGTCACATTACTGTCAACAATAAGGAAGAAATAATGATGTGGCATTATAGGTTAGGACACCCTAGTTTACAATATCTAAAGTGTGTGCTACCTCATTTATCTATCAATAAAAGTACTATTTTTCAATGTGAATGTTGTGAGTTAGATAAACTTCATAGAAGTCATTACCCCATTCAAAATAGCCGATGTCCAGAGCCATTTATGTTAATACGCAGTGATTTATGGGGTCCCTCTCGAACTCAAACACCTAATGGAAAGCGATGCTTCCTCACTTTTATTGATGATTGCTCTAGAGTCACATGGGAGTTTCTTTTGGGAGATAAATCGGAAGTTTGTGCCACATTAGTGTCTTTCTATAACATGGTGAAAACTCAATTTCAAAAGGAGATTAGAATGTTAAGAAGTGATAATGGGAAAGAGTATGTGAACTTGGCAATAAAAAATTTTCGAGATAGCAAAGGGATTATCCACCAAACCTCTTACAATTATACCTCATGGCAAAATGGAATTTCTGAAAGAAAAAACAGACATCTTTTAGAGGTAGCTAGAGCCATTAGCTTTCAAACACGTCCTGAAATGCCTATGGGGAGAAGCAATTCTCACTGCCAACTTTTTGATCAATTGACTTCCCTCCAAAACCTTAAAATTCCAAACCCCATTACAAATCTTCTCTTCTTTCTTTCCTAACACAAAACTGAACCCACTTGTCCCTCTGAAAATATTTGGTAGCATTGTGTTTGTTTATAACCATGATCCCAAGAAATCCAAACTAGATCCTAAAGCTATCAAGTGTATTTTTGTTGGATACTCTAGAACCCAAAAGGGATATAGATGTTTTGATCCAATATCTCGGAAGTTTTTTACCTCTATGGATGTCACATTTTTTTAGGGTAAACCGTATGATAGCCACACTCATCTTCAGGGGGAGTATTTCAGTAAGGAAGATGAGAGGTCTAATGGGAAAAAAAACTGAGATTTTGAACCTAGAAGGATCAGCAGTAGAGAAGATTACTAGACAGGGGGAGGAAACAGAAAATCAGGAAGAAGAAAATGTTGAAAAGGAAGCTAAAAAACATAAAACACTCCACGGTGCAGTATATAACAGGGGAACAAGGGAAGTAATCTTTGATATGACCCAATTATCATCTCCGAATCTAAGTCCTGATATCTCTCAATCTGAAACTAAAATCAATAGCACCCAATCAGGTAACTCATGATCTCCCTGGTGATATTTTTCTTCCTATTGCAATGAGAAAAGGGAAAATATCATACACACAATACCCTATTTCCAACTTTGTCTCTAATGCAAAATTGTCTCCAACTTTTTCTGCCTTTATTTCTACACTAACCAGTGCAGAAATTCCAAACAATATACATGATGCTTAGTTGTTCCTGAGTGGAAGGAGGCAGTTTTGGAAGAGCTAAAGGCCCTAGAAAAGAATGGCACGTGGGAGAGAACAGATCTACTAAGAGGAAAAAAATTGGTTGGATGCCGATGGATATTTACCATTAAATACAATGCAGATGGGTCAGTAGAAAGATTTAAAGCTTGGTTGGTGGCAAAGGGTTACACTCAAACATTTGGGGTGGATTATACTGAGACATTCTCTCCAGTGGCAAAGTTGAACACTGTTAAGGTCCTATTATCAGTGGCTGCATGCTTAGACTGGCCTCTAATCCAACTAGATGTAAGAAATGCTTTCTTGAATGGTGATTTGTAAGAGGAAGTGTACATGGAGCCACCTCTTGGGTTCGAGAAAAGCTTTGGAGACAAGGTGTGCAAACTTAGAAGGTCCCTGTATGGATTAAAATAGTCCCCAAGAGCTTGGTTTGATAAATTCACCAAACTTGTAACAAGTAAGGGGTATTCTCAAGGCCAATCAGATCATACCTTGTTTACTAAAAGGAATGGGAAAGGTAAAATCACTGTCCTAATAGTGTATGTGGATGATATCATAATTACTGGGAGTGAGCAAGTGGAGATAGAGAAATTACAAGCTCAGCTCGGGAAAGAATTTGAAGTAAAAATTTGGGGCAACTTAGATATTTTCTTGACATGGAAGGAGCTCGATCCAAAAAGGGAATTGTGGTGACTCAAAGAAAGTATACTTTGGATTTATTAAAAGAGATAGGTTTAAGTGATTGTAAACCGTGTGATACGCCAGTAGAACCAAGAAAGAAACTTGGACAACCCAAAAATGGTGTTACAGTAAACAAGGAAAGTTACCAAAGACTTGTTGGGAAACTAATTTACTTATCTCACACCAGGCCTGATATAGCATTTGCAGTGAGCTTAGTAAGTCAATTTATGCACTCACCATATGAAGAACACTTGGAGGCTATTATCAGAATTTTGAAATATCTAAAGGGATGTCCTAGAAAGGGATTGTTCTTTGAGAAGAAGGAAAAAAGAAGTCTACACGGATGCAGACTATGCTGGTTTAATTACTAACAGAAGGTCAATATCAAGCTACTGCACCTATCTATGGGGGAATATGGTAACATGGAGGAGTAAAAAGCAAAATGTAGTCGCTAGGAGTAGTGCAAAAGCTGAGTACAGGGCTATGACTCAAGGAGTGTGTGAAGTCTTATGTCTGTGAAGAGTTATGTCTGAGTTACACTTGGAAGTTAAGCCTCCCATGAAGTTATATTGTGACAATAAGGCAACCATTAATATTGCACACAATCCAGTAGTTCACGAAAGGACAAAGCATATAGAGGTTGATAAGCACTTTATCAAGGAAAAAATGGAAGATGGAAGCATATGTATCCCATTTGTTCCTACTAAAGAACAAAGAGAAGATGTCTTCACAAGGGGCTGTTCAGACAACCATTTGAAGAGCAAATTAGCAAGTTGGGCATGATAGACATCTTTACACCAAATTGAAGGGAAGTGTAGAGAATCCCGTAATAATAGATAGTCCCTTAATTAAGGGATTATTCTTAGAGATTATACTTAGATGTGATATCTAGCTATATTATGAATATTTCCAAATAGGGAGTCTTCCTAAATTAGGAAGACTCCCATAACTATGTACCCCAGCTCTATATAAGAACTGCAGCATATGTAAATAATAATTTATGAATATATATCGAAGTTTTTACAGCATTCTCTTATATTCCACAATCCATGACGATCATAAGGTACTACAATCTTTTTTGATCTCATAAAGCAATATCAGATTATGCTTTCAGTTAAGAAAAGTCACATTGGAACAACCTAAATAGAATTTTTAGAAATGAACTTTCACGATGGGTTTTATCAACGCGGCCCACATATAGCCAGTGAGTTATTACAATTTCTTGACGCAAATTTCAGTATAAAACAAATCCATGAATTCCTTGGAATTATTAATTACATTAGAGATTTCAGTCCTCACATGGTTGATTGTACAAGTTCCTTTTTAAAATTGTTAATAAAGAATCCATCACCATGGAGCAAGGATCAAACGAAGGCTATTCAATACTTAAAACAAGTGAGTCAGCATCCATGCCCTTTAAAGATTCCTGACAAAGGTCAGTGCATACTTTAGACAAATGTCAGTAATTATTATTGAGGTGCCATCTTGATTGCAGAGATTGATGAGAAACAACATTATTGTGACCATGCCAGCGGCTAGTTCAAGGAATCAGAAAAATACTACCACACCATATACAAAGAGATTTTGACGGTAAAGAAGGGCATTGAAAAGTTCAATTTCCACCTCAACCTTTATCACTTTGTGATTGAAATTGACAATACATCTTTTTTAAAGATCCTTGAGCCTCATAAGAAGATATTGCCTGATAGTCAGTTGCTTCGTTAGAAAGATTGATTCTCTCGCTATAAATTCACAATCCGCCATATCAAAGGTCATCCCAATGTGCTAGCTGATTTCCTCTCATGACCCAAAAAGCAAATCCAACTTCTTACTTCCATCTTAGAAAAACCAATTCCTCTCTCCGTTTTTCCAATTATTGACTTCCCACTTTATACCAGAGTTAAGAAATCTTTTCCTCCAATAACCCAAAACCCTCCTCAAACTCTTGATGAAATTGCTATCCTTCTACGGAAAAGTCTTTGTTATTACCTTCATTTTGTTCTTATCACCTTGAACATTCCTCTTCATCTACATCACTTTGACATCTTAACACCATATCAGACTCTGCACCATATCAATGACTCTTACTGAGCTCACTATGTAGCATCTCTGGGCTTTATTTGCCTCTATGCATGTCCCATTGTTTTATCTCCTCTACTTGGCTACTAGCATTTAGCCGATTGTGCCTATGCTAGTTCTCTGTTTTGGACATTCTTGAAATAGTTCCAACCATGGGCCAAGTGGCATATCCAATTAGGCTAGATACTTAACACATACCAATTATGAAGTATTCCATTGACTGAACAGAAAGCTCATTTTATCTTTATTGTTCACCATCCTTATAGCATGGCTGAAGATGGTTATGTTTACACCATTAATCATTTTGAAATTTGGAGGACCTCCATTGACTGAAAAGAAAAACAGAAAGATTTGATGCGTGATCTTTATCACTTTTTAGATTACCTTCTTCATCATCCCAAACCTACTACTTGCACATCTTTGGGTCCATATCCTAGAGATTTTACCCTACTAGAGCTCATTTCACCGACTACTAGATATTGGTCTTCAGTTGACCAATTTGCTCATATAGGTTTTAGTGTCATGGCAGGAGAACTACTATGTCCCACCTAGTTTTGAGCCTAAGAAGACTTTTGAAGTTGGAGAAACCTCCATTGCTCATAAGCCCAATGAAGAGCCCAGACTTCCAGACTATTTCCAAGACTCCCAAGAACCATTTCATAAAAGAAATAGAAAAATTAATAATGATATGTCTATTTCTGATGATGACAGTAGACTCTAATCTTTATTTACACCAACCTATTGAGAGATTCCTCCTTATCACTAAGGTTTTTTACTTTCATTATGCACTTTTATATTTTGTTTACATTATTGTACTATATAGGGTCATCATTTAAAAGTTGTTTATCTTGTTCTCCCTTGCTTGGCCTATAAAAGTAAGGTTTCTCTTCTTTTGTAATCAAACTCGATCGACACCTAGTTCCATCAATAATATGAAGTGTGTTTTCTATCTTATGATTTCCTTCTAAACTTTCTCCCTTTTAAAAGCTTGATTTCTAAATAATGTAATTAAAGTCAAACAGAGATACAAGTACATTCTACACTTGCCTCTTTAAGAGGATCTTGTGTATCAGAAGTCTTAGATTATTAAGTCCTATTTTAGGTCTAAGTTATACGGGGAAGGATTTGTCAATTTGGATTTCTAAAAGACAGGGCTTGAGAATTGATGCTCGTAAAGAGAAAAAGGGCTTGTGTCTCGACTAAGCATAACTGGAACCTAAGCTACAATTAGCCTTTTTATCTTTTCCCTCTTATTGCTTTATTAATCACTCAAAAAGTATATAGGTTGGAAACTTATGATGCAGCTCCCTTAAGGCTTATCGGTGAAATATTCTACTAGCCTACGAGCCATAATGGAAAGAGCCTTTCTTGATTCATGTGGTCTACCAATACTATGTACTTGAATGGTTTCAGTTATCCCTGTGGTCCTTTGACAAGAAGGGATAATATTTTTTTAATCAAGAAAGTTGATTTCACCTCATTAGATTTCATAAAGTTCTGATCACCCTATCATCAGAGTCTGGTCTGTTTCGAATACCATATTGTTTGACGTTTTAGTTTATTTCTAAAGTGGATAAATAAACAATTTTGATGTAGGTATTTGAGAGCAACACTGATGTTGTATTGTTATAGTTTTGAAGTTTGAACTGTAAAACCAACTATCATACTAGCAACTGCTTTATTATAACGCAAATCCTTTGCGCCTTCTTATTAGCCGTAGTTGCATATGGCATTCAAATAATTAGATAGAGAGTTTGGAATATTTAATTGAGCACTAGGGTGGTGTTGGCTTAATTGTCTGTTGTGAATTGTACATACAATCAAACCCATAAATATGTAAACTCAGGAGCTAATTAAATTTCTCGTCCTCATTTCTTGAAGAGTTTTCACTTGTTAGTCTCTAGCCTTCAATTATGTAAGGAAATTCTTGCATCTGCAGAATCTTACCAGAAATTGTTTGTAATGTGCTATAATTTAATAAGTGGAGAATACAAATTCAAGAAGTTTGCATGCTAGGCATTTGATGTATGGCATCCATGCATTAGTGCACATCTTCATATTTGTATTGGTGATGCTGTCGCCTGCAACCAAATATAAAAGATTTTCACTCCCGTTAAAACAAATTAATGTAGTAGCGGTAAGCGGATATCGTTCCCAC
>JANJEY010000004.1:62387469-62402641 GCA_024703695.1 Erythroxylum cataractarum | reverse complement strand
CTTAGCCATCAACTCCTACACTTGTCTGTAAAGCTCTTTTGTCTCTTCAAGATTTTTCCTATAAGAGGGTCTATTAGGAATTACAACCCCTAGTATTAAATTAATTTGATGTTTGATCCCTTTAATGGATGGTAATCCATTAGGTAGTTCACCAATTACTACATTCTCATACTCTTACAAAAATGAAATAACAACACTAGTAAGAGACATGTCAAGCTCTTTAACATTGAGATAAGCTTTCCTAGTTAATATAAAAAGTATTCTTAATATCATTCCTTTTTATATAGCAGACCACTTGCTTTTTTTTCCTCGTTACTAATTCTTTTTATTTTAAGTTATCATTATCTTTTTTGCTACAACCAACTCCCTTTAATTTGAGCTTTCACTCTCATTCTCATTCTCCTTTCATTTCTTTCTTTTTTCTTCATTATGTCTTTTCAACTTTAATTTTTCCTCTTGTATCTATAAAGGTGTAAAAGATACAAAGGTAATGAGTTTATCATCTTTCATAAAGGTATATCTATTTTTTAAACTTTCATATACCACTTTAATCATATTTGTATAATCTTCCTGGTAATATATAACCAACTTATATAGGTGCTTCATCACACAAGACTTCATCTTTATACAATCTAATAAAAAATGAAACCAAAACATGTTTATCCAATTTGATCTCCCCACATTCATTAAGCCACTGAAGTTTATATAGCCTTAGATGCTTAATAATATGCAAATCTAACTTTTTCATAAAAGTAATATTAACTATAATAGCATAGCTCCCTCCATTAATAGTCATATTATATACTTTAATGATGAATATGGTACCTAGTATAAAAGATGTTCTCACTTTTCTACTCTAGCTTATCCTACTAGATTTGAAGCTTTAATGCTCTCTAATTAATAAGCATTTCACCTTCAATAACATATTAAATACCGTCATCACTAGAATATTTAAGTGATGCTGATTTCATTTAATTTGAGTCACATGCAATCTCCAATCTCCATATCTCTATCATCTTTCATAACCATAACCCTTTTATTTGAACATCTCTCCATCATCTCTACATGCATAGTGTTGTAACTCTTCCACATTCACTATAACTTTAGTAAACTCATTTAAGAACCTTACCATAGTTGCTTATTTTATCCTCCTCTATATTAGCTTGAATCATGATTACAACCTTTGATACAAATCTTTATAATAATGGTTTGGCACAAATATCCTTCTCATAAGAGCTTTAAATTTATTTCAAGTTTCTATAGCTCACTTATGATTCCTCCTATTATTCACTAATAGATCTTAACAAAAAATTCATAACTAATAAATTCTACTACAACCAATTTTACCTTCTTATTTTTAAACTAATTATTGCAATTAAAGATTAATTATATCTTTTCCTCCTACTCTAAATAAGTTTTAGGATCATTTTCACCTTTAAAAGAGGGTAGTATGGTCATCTTTACAATAGGGTCTTTTTGTAATTACAACCTTAATACGAAATTGAATTTGATGTTTAATTCCTCTAATAAATGGTAACCCATTAGGAACACCCCATTCAGTATATCCTTATACTCTCACAATAATGAAATAACAATATTGTAAGAGACATATCAAGCTCTTCGACATTGAGATAAGCTTTCTTGGTTAGTAAAAAAAGTATTCTTAATATCACTCCTTTTTATATAGCAACCCATTTGCTTTTTTTTTTCTCACTACTTTTTCTTTTTGTTTTGAAATATCATTGTCTTCTCTCTCTTTTTTCTATAACTATCTCCCTCTATTTTGAGCTTTCACTTTCACTCTCCTTTTTTCTCTCTCGTTTTTCTTAATTATCTCTTTTCAACTTTAATAAATCCTCATATACCTATAGAGGTGTAAAAGGTACAAGGTAATGGGTTTATCGTTCTTCATAAAGGTATATCTATTCTTTAAACTTTCGTATACCGCTTTTAATCATATTTCCATAGTCTTCTTAGTAATATGTGACCAACTTACAACAGTAATACATCATATAGGACTTCATCTTTAGACATCTCAATAAAAAATGAAACCAACACATGCCTTTTTGTTATTTTGATCTCCCCATATATATTAAGCCACTAAAGTTTATATGGCTTTAGATGATTGATAGTAGGCGAACCTAACTTTTCCATAAAAGTACTATTAACTACAATAGTATAACTCCCTCCATATACTATATAATTTGTTATGAATGTGGTATCTAGTATAGAAGATGTTCTCACTTTACTACTCTAACTCATCCTCCTAAATCTAAAGACTTAATGCTCACTGAATAATAAGCATTTCACCTTTAACGACATACTCGATACCGTTATTACTAGAATATTTAAGTGATGATTTTTTCTTTTCTTTTGAGTCATTTGCAATCTCGATCTCTCTATCTTCTCTCATGACCATAACCCTCTTATTTGAAATTATGATACAATATGTCCCATTTCCAAATAAAAATATTTAATATCTCTATTTCAAGAGGGTTTAAAATCAATATAATCTTTACCCTTATTGTAAATATCCCTTGCAACTTTAGATGGCTTAACTTTTACATTAAAAGGGACCCTATCATCTTTTTTTTTCTAATCAGACCTCCAAAACTTACTAGTACCAGTGGTGGGACACTTGGATACTCCTTTTTGTTTTAATTGCCTCTCTACTTTCATAGTCATATGCATCATCTCTTCTAACTCTACATAGTGTTATAACTTTACCACATTGTCTATAACTTTATTCAACTTACTTAAGAACCTCAACATAATTGCTTTTCTATCCTCCTCTGTATTGGCTTAGGCTTGACACAAATCTCTATAACCAATAAACTCTACTATAAAAAAATTTACCTTCTTATCATTAGAGTAACTATTGCAATTAAAGATTAATTATAGCTTCATCTCCTATCATAAATGAGTTTTGAGATCATTTTTACCTTTAAAGGATGGTAATATGGTCATCTTTATATTGCCAACATTATCATCCACCCCATCTCAAACTTTAAGCTCCCTCCTAAACTCCTAATCATGTTGAACTCCTCACCTAGGCCAAAATCTACCCCCTTTAAGTCTTAAATGTTAGATCAACATCATCAACACTTAAATCATCATCCTCTTCATCACCTTCCATTGGGGTTATTATGTTACCCATATTATACCTCCCCTCATTGGGAGCTTGGGGTTGCCATCTTCTTTGTAATTTAGCTACTTCTCTAAAATGTATTCAACCTCATCATACATCATGCTCACCCTTATAAATTGTTGTTGCATAGCCTGCACAAAAGGTGTTTTGTTCTTATCTTCCTTGTATATTATCATAACTTTATATTGAAAATCACAAAAAAATAGTAAATTTTTTTTTCATAATTCTTCATATGTATACTATCAAAATATGTCCAACCACTCATATTCCACTTTATAATTGGCTTTTCTAGAGACTATCACAATCTCTTGCTTTTTACCACTCTTTGTTTCCTTTACAAGTTCTTTAAGGAACTAAGAAAACTTAAGCAAAGATCTCATCCTTGTACAATCTAAAAACCCAAAGAAATACAGATCTAAGGAAGAAATAAATCATGGATTAAACAAAAAACAACAAAAAATGACTTAAACAAGGAAGTAATAGCAAGAATTCAAATTGTATTTGTGTCATTTTTATGTAATCATACCTATGCAACTTTCTTTCTTTTCCTTTTCTTTCTTTTTTTTATATTACAACTAAATAGATTTGATTAGAAAATAAACCATATATTGGGGTTTGGATCAATCTAATGTGAATGTTACAAAATAAGCAATTGGACTAAGAGAAACTGTATCACAATAAGAAGAACCCTAAACAAAATGATGAACAAATTTGCTTATTGGTTAAAACTTTAGAATAAGAAGAAAGTGTAATACAAGAATATGTTGCCATAAAAAATTTGAGATAAAAATAAATAAGAATTTCTAAACGATAAGAGAAATAAAAGGACAACTACATCTAATTTAGAACCGTACTCTAATAACAATTGATGTAAGCATACCTAAGAATTAAAATTCTAGAGGACTCGTGATCATTCCAAAAAATTAAATAAGATATATAAGGACTGAGTTATTGATTATAAATAATTAATAATCAAGTTCATAAAGGATTTGAGAATGCCACAAGGAAAGATTTTTTTTAATAAGTTTAAAGTTCAATGAAGACCAATGGTTAAAAGCACTAATGGCTCTCAATAATCAAAAGCACACAAAACAAACTAAAATTGTTTAAAACATTCCTTATTAATCATAAAGATTAGCAGTTTGGTAGAGAACACGGTCTGGGACATAACTGTGCTTTATAATAAAACTTTAATATTAACTAACATGAGTTATATTTTGTTATGTCATATTCTATATTCCAATCTTGATTTTTTAGAGCAACACAGGCTGACATATAATCATGCGTCAAGCCATATTTCTTATTAGAACTCTAGTTCTTATATTCGAAGAAGAACATGGGCTAAAAAAGAAATATAAGCTATAACATGATCATGTCTATGACTATGTTCAGCCAAGGCGAGTCTTAATCCTTTAACTCTTCCCAACCTTAGCTTGAATTAAATTAACAAAAATCTCACAAATATGAAAAGGTATAGTGAAAGGAGCACAACCATTATAAATTATGAGGGACATCCGACAAATAATACATATATGATTTAATCAATAACTAGTCACACTTTTGGTTAACAACTCACTTTTTATACTTGTTTGGAAATATTGCAACTTATTCACAAGAAAATATGATTTAATCAATAATAAGTCACAAATTTAATTAACATCAGGTGAAGTTAATCAACCAACCTATTGACTTTATCACAAGAAACATAAAAAATTATGGGATTTCATGCAAATAGAATTTAGGAACTTTTCTAAAACCTTAAAATCTTCAATTTACATTTTTTAGTTTTTTTTTAATCTATTTAAACAATTAAGGGCTATATAACCTATTGAAACATGCTCTTATACCACCTATATAAAACAATAATGATTATAGGAACATTTAATAGCATTCTATACGCCTTATTATTTGATACACGAATAATAAAATGGTATTACAAATGCTTGAATTTGAAGACATTGTTCTTTTTGAACTTTGTGGAATCACCTTTGTGCAATACTTGCAAAATAGAAAACATCTTATGTCTTTTTCCTACCTCTTCCACTAGTTTAATTTAAATGATAACAAGAGAAACATAAATTAATTAGTCAAAAGTTTGGGTCCTATCATCAAGATGCTCTTATAACCCTACATAATAGTCATACCAATATACCATAAGCAATAAACCTTTTGAAAATATCAAGCACATAAAATAATAGCAAATATAACTAAGGGTTTATAGATCTTTATTTGACCCTATTATGAAATAAAAAAAGTAATTAGTTGTACTAAAAAAAATCTAACATTTTTTCTTAATAACCCTTGAAATATGTAAAGATATGTGGTAACATATATTTAAATCAATCTTCTGTATCAGTAAATATGATTGTAAAGTAGCAGTCTAATGACAAGCTGAGTCTTCTCGAGGACTAGTGTATGATATCATTAGTATATCAATAAAAGATCTCCAATCAAACCACAGCTTGATTGATGTGCAAACAATATTTTAATTTTACAAGTTTATGTAAATTACATTACATTGATTTAATCAATTAGGCATCCTGATTATAATATCATATAGAGAAGATGGTGAATATTTTGGTATAGATGCTTTTGTTGGGTTCTTTTGATCCTTACCTGACTGATTCTTCCGTGCTAGACTCCAAGAACATAATAAGGCCGTCGTGTTATGCGGGATTCGGCTGCATGTTGTTTTGTTGTTGGGATTGCATCTTAATTAATTACATATAAATAGTATTTACTTATAAAATATATACATCTGCATCTCTCCCTCTCTCTCTCTATATATATATATCAACTTCAATTATTATTTCTTTTTTGTCCTAAAATTCTATACATATATATATATGTTCATGATACTCACTTGTATTATTGAAAATTATTTGTTTAAATAAGGTAGCGTATTATTAAAACTCTCTAGACCTCGCATATTACTTAATTCTTAGGATATTCATCTCATGAGTGGGGATTGATTAGTTAACTAGACATTCGCATTATCTGCTAATCAATAATGCCCACTGCCAATTCATTCCCAACGTCCATTATGGGGGAAAGATGAAGCATATAGGAATGTACCATGTTGTTTCAGGTCGGACACAATGTATACTATGAACTCGCTATAATTATCTACCTCACATGGGAATTTGCTAGCTACCTAAGGGCTTCCATTAAGACATATGTGTCCAACGCCACATATGATGTTCTGTGACAACACGCAAGAGCATGTTTGTGTGCAATGGGCACACAATTTTGTATTTGTTCGTGTGATGTGTGTTTGAGGGGGAGAGATCAAGCTTTGGATGCCCAATTGGGTAACGAATAAGAAAAGGCACCAATTGCCTTGAAGGAAACTCCGAATGCATGAAGCCAAAACTAGAAAATTAGTATATCGTGTTAGATTATGACCTTTTCTTTATCATTATTGAATGAATTTTATATGGAAGATGAAAATGAAACCATATGAGTATGATCAAAGTCAAGTTAATTAGACTAAGACATCAACAAACAAACGTGTGGGGTCTCTTCACACAATTTTTTAATAATTTTTATTTATGTTCATCTTTTTCTTATAATTAAGATTTTAAATTATAAATTGCGGGTCATACATCGTAATCATAAATTACACTATAATTATGATAAATTTACGATAATATTTAATATCATAATTACAATATTAATTTCTCAGTAAAGGTGGGTCAGAATTTGAAACCAGACAGCAAAGGATGGCAATTGCATCATGTCAGCCGACTATAACTTGTCTGAGTACTATTCTTATATCCTTATATTATGCCACATATATAATTGCAGAAATCTTCCATTGACATTTTCCTTGGCACGAGGAGGAATCATGTTGATTAGTTCAAAGACAAGGTAGTCCTATGACGGTGGCTTGTCGATGAACGATGACAACAATAATCATAAATTGTGATAAAGACTAGATTAATTCGTAAGTTGATGTCATTAAGAATGGACATGCATGCTAGTTAGAGCTAGCTGTCATAATTGAGTTCTGTTTGTGCAGTATTGGAAAACAGCTTCAAAGTGCAGAAAGCAAGCAAGCATATTATTCAGCGTTCACGTAATCGCCGTCTTCATGGATTGATATCGTGAAATATTGCTGGTTGAGCTCTGCCGTGATGATATGACTTTATAATAATTATTTGTTTCAGCAATTTTTCAGGCCAGTGAAGTGATGGTACCCTAATCATTTATTCGAAGAAAGAAGAATAGCTTATGCTCGATGAAACCAAAGCTCCTAAGCCTCTTCTCTTCGGTTCAATAATTGAATGATGTATGTGTAGGCCGAAATAACCTTCTTCCCATTTTCAGTATTTACTATCGAGAGTCTTACAGATATCTAGTAAATACTTATCTCGAGGGTTGTCTTCAGTGTTATATATGATTCTTTCTTTTTTTATTTAAATCAGGTCAAAGTGCTGCCTTCAACATGTAAAATGGGTTCATAAATATGATGTTCTTACCATAAATTTAGTAGTACTAGAGATTAGTTCATCAGCAAAGTTTACTTGACCAATTAGATAGCTCAGTAGCTACATCAAGAGCTAAACAATCAATTTACTATAATCAGAATTCGTTATTGAAATCATAGAAATCGTACTTCTAATTAGATGAGAATTCTTAATTTTCTCATGTTTTATAAATCCTTTAATTCTAAGTGTAGGGGCTTGGCATTAAGAATGGTTTAAGTCAATTATTTCATAATTAAGGTGCAAATGTGCTTAGTTAATTATACGAAAAAACCGACAAAGGTGGTAGGACTCAGTACCAAAAACCTGTACCGCACATATGTAAATCTGATTTTTAGCTTTTTCAATAGCTAGGTATTCACGTGAGGAAGAAAGTACAGCAGGTCCTGTATAATGATTTTACGGTTAGATTCCCACATATACTTACCTGGTAAGCATTCAAAGGAGATGTCTTGTTATTAAGAAGATTAGATACAATAGCCCTTTTTATCAAAAGAATTTAAGAAACTGGAAATATATTAGTAAAATAAATGGTTAAGACTTAAGAGTGAACAAAGCTACTACGAAAAAAGAAAAACATGGCATTTTTTAAGCTTTGGCTAGACCCCCATGAATGGGTGGAAATCAAGATGATGCTTGAGGACTAAGTCGATATTAAGAGTTTTAGCAGATTCTTAGTTCAGTGCACCATTTAAAGATTTTCCAAGATCCAGGCCACTGTATAAGAACATGAAATTAGTGAAGTACTAGCTTGGTTCTAAGATTCTATGAGGATACTGAATTAATATGGTGAAAACAACAAAACCCTGTTAAGAGGATTTCCACTGGAAAATGGGATCAGAGTTTCCTGTCCAACAATTACCTTTTCCCCATTCCTTTGTAATCGAAGAAAATGACCACACACATACCCGGCATGCCGGAGCTATATTACCTAATCGAGGTAAGCATCTCATAACATGCATAATGCATTATTGGAGGGTCACAGGAAAAACTCTTCAATGGTAGTAATTATAAAGAAAAGAATCAGAAATCAAATCACAGACCAAAGTGTTTGGGTCCCATATTCATACTCAGCTTCAAGACAGTGTATCACGGACGGTCCTATCAATTGCCTCGGGAAACGTAATCAACTTCTCTCTCACTCTTACTCTCCATCACAGACTCACTGCTACCCCTCTGACTATTGCAGCTACTGCATGCTAAATTGGGTCTAACTTTAATTATGGTATAATCATTCAACACCTGATCAAATGGCTATAAAGGCAAGTAACTTTCCAGATGAAGCTCTTTCTTTCTAGATCGTCAATTACCTACTTATATTACACATGCAAGAGGTTAGCTTGGTGTTTTTTAATCCCTTCATTCTTTAATGGTTTTGTTTAATTTACTGAGTACGATTGGAGTTTGAGCTCGAAAGGGTACAAAAGACATACACAAACCTACACATTCCGGTTACAAAGCTGCACAGTATCCCATACAAAATAACTTTTTGATCGCCTGTGTACGTGTGTGCGTGTGTTTGTGTGAGAGGAGTGGTTAACTCAAATCTAATGGATGACCAAGCTTGATGATGCTAGTAGGATAAAAAAGAGGGTGAGTGAGACCGTAGAGAATAAAGAGGAGAGACGGGTTAGAGAATAAGATGAGATATTCTTTTTAGCCATCATGGATTTTGGTGTTTTCCTTTGAAACCAAACAAAGAGAAAACCAGATCTCTGTAAGAAAAGTCCGAAGTTTTGGAGTGTATTTTTTAGTGGGTTGTTCTTAGGTTGAAGGTTAAGCTGTGTTTTTCTTGTCTTTTCGCAGAATTTACTATGAGATAGTATAGTCAGGATCTGGATACACCAAGCTGTTTGTTTCTGAAGAAAGTCTTGTTGTTATTTTGTTTTTGTACGGTCTTTATCCTTTCTGAAACCTTGTTCCGTAAGTGTGAAACCAGCTCACTTGGCTCCTTTCAGACCAAAATGATGTCCGGGAATGCTTTTCCGACGCCTTCTTCTTTACCAGCAGGGTTTGTTCAAGAACAGAATGCAAACCCTAACCCTAAACCTAATTCTAATCCAGCTGCCAAGAAGAAGAGAAACTTACCAGGAACACCAGGTAACAGTAAGACCAATGTTTCTTTTCTCCTTTCCTTTGTTTGATACCCTAGTACCCATTTCTTTAGTTCTTTGTTTTTGAAGCTCTCAAGTCTGTAACTTCACTTAATTTTCGATTCAACAGTAACATAATTGTTAGTTTTTTTTTTCCATGACTAAACAGATCCAGATGCAGAGGTTATTGCTCTCTCTCCAAAGACTCTCATGGCTACCAACAGATTCATATGCGAAATATGTAACAAAGGGTTTCAAAGAGACCAAAACTTGCAGCTTCACCGAAGAGGTCACAACCTTCCATGGAAGCTACGGCAAAGAACCAACAAAGAGGTTAGAAAGAAGGTCTATATATGTCCCGAAAAGACCTGCGTTCACCACGATCCTTCAAGAGCTCTCGGAGACCTCACCGGAATAAAGAAACACTTTAGCAGAAAACATGGAGAGAAGAAGTGGAAGTGTGAGAAGTGCTCAAAGAAGTATGCAGTTCAATCAGATTGGAAAGCTCACTCCAAGACTTGTGGGACTCGAGAGTATAAATGCGATTGTGGGACTTTATTTTCCAGGTATATATTAGTATATAAACTTTGTTCTTTTCTCATTCCAAATCCTTTTCGATTTTACAATCCTTGGCTCGCAGTAGGAGATAATAAATGCTGACATAGAGGTCTTCATGGCTTTTTGGATTGAAATTAATGCTCAAGTTCATTTAATACTTCTTAGAAGGAGTAATAATCTGTGCAGTTAGTTCATCAGGTTCTCAGCTTTGTTTCCAATTGTATATTCATACAGGAAAGATAGTTTTATCACCCACAGAGCCTTTTGTGATGCTTTAGCTGAAGAAAGTGCAAGAATCAGTTCTGTAGCAAATCTTAATTTCAGTAATGATGCAGTAAACTTGCATCCTGGATTTCCTATCCGAGGGGTACAAGATGTTTCGACAATTTCCCAATTCGGTGGAAGCTTTAGACCAGATTTTAATGACATAGGAGCTCCTGGAAACTCACTTACCACAGATCAACAGAAGCCCGGATTGTCACTGTGGGTAAATCAGGCAAATTCGCATATTAATCCCGCTGGTCTCATGTCAAGTTCTGATCTTTACGTGTCTTCGAGTTCTAATACTGGTTTGCCTGAGATGGTACAAATGGGATCGGCCAATCTCTACGGTTCATCATCCACCACCAACTATGGGAATTTAAGCTTATCAGGATTGCCTCAGACGTTAAAAGAAGAAGGTGGTAATAAAGGGAATAACAGAGTGGATTTACTGCCGACTCTCTATTCCGATAACCAAAATAAGCAGTCAAAACCAGCAGCACCAATGTCAGCTACTGCACTTCTCCAAAAAGCAGCCCAAATGGGTTCGACAAGAAGCAACCAATCATTCTTTGGAAGCAATTATGGACTTATGGGCTCTTCTTCTTCTTCTTCCTCGACTCCAAATCTCAACACTGCTCTCAATTCTAGCAGCAACGAGCTACAACAGGTTCTTCATAATGTTAATAAACAAGCAGAGAGTTTAACACCAAGAAGCAGTACTGTCGATGCAATGATGGGCACTTCAATAAGTCTCGACCAACTTGTGATGCGAAATACTGGAAAACAAAACGAGCCATCTCAATGCAACCTAGTACAGCCAAATAATCCCAGTCGCATTGAGAACGGTTTAACAAGAGATTTCCTTGGCATGACTAATGAGTCTGATCGTCCATTTTTCTCACCAGAACTAGCCAAGTTCGCTTCAATGAGCTCAGCCATGGGACTTGACCAATACGCTACTAATCATTAAAAACCCCGGTTGCTGCTTACTACACGCACCCATTCATTGATGTGCTGATCAAATTGTGGAAACAAGCCAAAACGGTAACCAAAACCTGAGTTGGAGAGGACTGAGCTCGGTGGGAATCGGTGCGTGCAGAGAAGGACGGCTTGTGAATGGTCAGCGAGAGGTGGGGACCGTCCATCGGAGAAAAGTGGGCCAGTAACATTGTCTGAAATGACTAAACAATGAGAGAACTCCTAGTCCATGCATGTTCTCGTTGTTTTTATTGTTGTTTCGTTTCTCTTGTTGTTTTATCGCCTGTCTGAACTCTCTTATCGTATATCTGGATCTCTGCCCTTTTTGAAATCCAACAAGGCAGAAAGACTGAGCTCTCTCTCACTGCCTCCTTCTTCTTCTCCATGTTTGACTCATCGTCAAACTAATCCTGCTGTCTTGTCAACCTTGGTGGGTATTTCCTAGAAATAAAAAATGAAGAAGCATGTCATTGGTCTTCCATGAAATCGACCCTAATACCAAAGAACAATAATTTCAAGATAAAAGTATACAATAATGGGTATCGGCATGCAAGTTGAGCCATTAGGCTTTTTAATTTACTTTTCACGTGTCAATCAACGTCTGATTATTCAACATTAGGCCTTAAAGTTCCATTTTTTGTTTAAGTCAAATTATCTTTATTTTTATATTAATCTGCTTTCTCATGGCAATTTCAACTAGAAGATTCATCCTCCCCTTTAGTGTGATATTTATTAAAGACTAATGTTATATAGGTACTAGCCTTTTGCTAACAATTTTATTAAAAAATTAATGTGGACCAACAACTTTCCTCTGCATGCACCTTAATTATAAGTTTAGTCAGTGTTTTAAAAATTAAACTGAAAGTTAAACAAATAAAACAAGAGAGTTTAAGTTTAAAAAGTTAAATCATTATAAAATCGATTAAAGATTGAATAAAATTAAAAATTTTAAAATATAATTAAAGGACACCGTCTTTAACAATCGAAAATTTTGAAATTTAATTGAAAAAAATTTGTCAAATAAAAATTAACTTATTTATTTTGTTTTATAAAAATTGATTAATTTACAAAATTAAATTAAGATTTTTACGGTTAAATCGGTTAAACTTATTAGATTTTTTAATCACTAAGTTTAGTAATAACCAATTAAATGTTGTCAAATTTTTTTAAATTTTTAAAAAGAAATATGATGATATTTTTAGATATTAATATAACGAATTTCCCCAGACTTTATGACTTGTAAATTAAGAAGTGTTGAATTTTATATGTTGTCTTTTGCACTACTTGATCATCCACTGGTATGGCCAACTCGAGGAACTTTGACAATAAGGTTTTATATTCAGAGCTTCCAATATAGTACTGAAAGCCTGCAGGCAAGTGAGGGCATCGAGTAGAAAACAAGAAGCAAGTCTCCCAGAAAAAGTTTTTATGGACTTGCTCAAATTCTGTAATTAAAAAATGAAGCATTATTGCATTAACATATGTTCAACTCCAAATTCAGACAATATGTTATTCATTCAAACACTTCCCACCAGTTTCTTACATGTCGTTTTACAGTATATGACTATATTCAAAGTAGTTCTGGTAATAACTTGCGAACTATCAGGGAATGTCTGTGGATCCAATGCTTCGATATGGGAAGCTTCAATAGACGCCATTTTGGATTATTTTCTTTAACTACCTCCACCTACCTAGTATATATACGTTAGGTGAATGCTATAAATGGTCTAAATCGTTGCAAGCCAATCTTAATTAGAATAAAGGTCAAATCGAGTTGACCCTAAGATTCCAATTATTGATTGTATTACGTGGCTTTTTTAATGGTAAAATTTGGTAATTATTAACTTTTAAAATATATATTAAATAAAATTTTAAGAATATATAATAATACGTTAATTATGTGCGCTAAATAAATTATTTAATACTAATTTAAAATTAGATGAATTTTAATATACAATACACCTAAACCATCTATTTAATGTTAACGGTCAGACTCAGACCATTCTTTTTTACTTTTGCAATCAAATTCGAGACTCCCCGTGAAAACTTTCCAAGACATGAAACATGGAGCCAAGAGAAGTCATACTCTGACTACGGTTTCTTAGAGGACCCTTATTTTTGGGCACACCTCCAAGTGTAAGGCACTGTGAAACACCAAACCAACCTCGTTGCTGCGTCATATATAAAAGCTTTGACTTTCCAATGACCCTTCTTTTATAGAGATTGTGTATGGAGAGGAGAAAAAAAAATGTTGGGGAAACACTATTGCTGTAATCTAGGAGTCCCTTGGATGAAAAAGCTGTTGTAAGATGAACTTTTTGGTAATGAGTATTGCCTTTTTATTGGAACTTGGCACGACAAGCTCTTTTTGAGACCTGGGTTAGGGTTACATTCTTGGACTTCCAACTTGTTTCCTGAAACAATTCTCTCGTTCTTTGCAAGACATTTGTTACAGCAATGTCAAACATATGGAGTATGAATGTAGAGTTTATTAATAAGAATTGAGATTTGGCAAGTTTAAGACCACGAGTGTTGCTGTACATAGGATTCTATGACGATTCTAATAGTAAAGTCTCATCATTATTTATATTAGGACGGTGTTCTCTATAACTCCTTTGATTAAAAAAAAAAGCATTTCTATCTTATACTTTGTCTTTTTCACTTTAACTAAGTAGCACAAACACGTTCTATAATTAAGAATTGGAAATTGGGTGATTTAGGCTTATATTATTTATGATTGTGTTTTGTATAAATAACCAAACGGTTCAAACCATGTTGTTCTTGTTTTCACTGGACATATAATTCATTGAAATCGTCCAAAGTTCATGGATTAAACAACATATGATTGGTTCTTAAACATTAACATATAATGATGTCGTTTTACACCTATGATGGGTCTAAACATCATCTTGGAAGAATAACCACTAATGGTGGTTATTCATCGCTGATATATAAAGGAAAGACTATGATAACGTTTAAAAGTGAGGATAACTTACTGTGTGTAATTTGGTATGTAACACCCCGTTCCCTCATGGCTCGAACCCTACATCGACGGTGATATCCGAGTCCGTGCTCTGTGAGGGTGGCGTACTACATCACTCAGTCAAAACTCAATATCAATTTTTTTTTTAAACACAAACATGCAAAATGCGGAAATAATAAACATACACAATCATTACTAATTACATTAGGCACGGGGGCCCTTTTATAAATACCAGTTATTTTAGTCTGTTGACTTTACAAATTGACCTAATTATTAGTACAAAAATCTCAGAAAATAAAAATAAACTAATGCAGACGTGAACTGATCTCGACCACTTCTCTATTTCATTAACTAGCAAGTGTCATACATACACCCATTGCCTAACGGGGTATTCTTCTAAGTCCTGAAAAAAATAATTGCAAATTTTGAGTGAGTTTTGCGAACTCAGTGAGGAACCATCATCGATGGTTCACTCAATTCATGCACCACAATAATTCACATATCACATATTTTCACATTGTTGCATAATTAAGCACATTGCACAATTGCACTTGAATATAGAAAATGTGCTACATTTCATTTGTTTAAACATCTATACCCAATTGAATTTGTAAAACATTCAAACACAAGACAGTTGTTGCCCAATTCACATTCAGAAATA
>JANJEY010000004.1:62350438-62360614 GCA_024703695.1 Erythroxylum cataractarum | reverse complement strand
GTAGAAGATAAACAAACATTCTTCAAGAAATCTTTGAAGAGATCTGGGATCTAAATAATTAAAACAGATAGCTAAAAGTGTAAAAGTAGGCAAAGAAGCATGAATATTAAGTACTAAAGAACTCATGTTAAATTATATAAGAGGTGATGAAAAGATAAAATCATAAATTAACATACCTTCTGAACTCGTTTTCTCTTGACCCGTACGCTAAGCGAGAATTGTAGAGAGAAGTATGAATTTTTATTTTTTCACACCGGAGCAGAGCTCACTATGTTACATTATATAGGCGCTGGATGAAGGTTCTCGTATAGGTAAAAGACAAACGAAAAAAGAATATGTGCTTAACAGGTGGCTTATTCTTCAATAATGATGTCTTGTCTTCTGATGAGATGTCATGTCTTCCTTTTCTTTATCTTGTTTGGATGTTAAAGGGCACTGACTCCACTGATGTTGTGGATATGACTTTGTTGTTGATAGATGGCTTTCGTCCATTGATCAGATAAGTCAGAGAATCTGGCGGAAAATGCTCTCTGTTTGTTTGATGAGTTGAAATGCTTCGGGAGAAATTGCTGATTTGTATGCAGAGGTCATCAAAGTATTTGGTCACGATAATTAATCTTGATCAATGATTCCGTGTTAATTTTTAAGTATTGTTGATAAACTCTGAAGATTAAACCGATTGAGATCCCAATAAAATTCATACTTTGGCGATGTATTTATCAGTGGGTATATTCTATTGCTGATTCCAATTTGTATGTAAGCAATTCTAAATAATTGGATTTCTTTTCCTTCAAACATCTGAATACTTTGAGAAATATGTCACATTCTTTTGCAAACCGTTATTTATAATTTTTTACGGCTAAAGTGAAGCTAGCAGGAAAATCATTAATAATATTTAAATTGGTATGGTTGATAGTGTCATTCAAACCAATTTGAAAAAAGTGACATGTAGTCCATATCGTCATCTATTTTGTAGACAATATTGAAAAACTTCTTAGGCTTCAGTCCATTCATTTAATGCTTGAAAATAATCATAAAAATTTTCAGAAGTAATTTTATTCATTTCTATCTTAAGGGCTGAGTTGGTAATGAATTGATTTTATCAAGGTTCATGGGTTTTCCTAAAGAGGTCATTTTTTATGGAGAGGGTTGTTTTTCAAGAGCAGTTTTGTATTGTGGCTTTAAAGAGAGTTCTGGTGCTCAGAATTCATGTAATGCTTTTTCTACTTCGGTCTGGGTTTTATAACTTTGGTGAATAATGGAGGGTTTGTTAGTAATATGAACAGTGGCATCTTTTACCGGGTGATTCATATTCTGTCGCTATATTTCATCGCAAAAATCAGAGGGACAATGTTTCATCCAACTTTACCAATGAATATTTTTTCAATCTATATTACGACAATTTTACCGACAAAATGTGACTTTCCGTTGCTAATTGGCGACAGTATTATTTCCATCTGTAAGTTACCGTCGAAAATCGGTAATCTTCTTGTAGTGAAAGCGCCACTGAGATGGATACAAAGAACTAGTAATCAAGATTCGTAAACTTACTTGTGGGAGTAAGTACAGAAAAATGGAAAGAGCATAAAATGATACAAGTAAAAATATAGATAGGTGAACAATTGGGGCGCAGTAATATCAAAATATTACATAGAGACAAGATACCTGACTCAAGATAGGCATCCAAAAAAACAGTAGGGAAGATTTTTAAGGCAAGAGACAGGAAGGGCATTAGATGCAACCTTGGAAAGGTCAGCATAAGTTTTGCATTACCACAACAAGCCCATAAAGATAAAATTGGCAACCATTTCTACAAAAGACACTTGCGAAGGAGTGAGTTATTAGCTTAAATAACCTATGGCAACAAAATTTAACATCAGATTTACCCGACCCAAGCAAAATTCTCAAAGCTTCAATTTTCCTACATGCTTTGTTTAGAAGACCAACAAAAAAAGAGAAACAAGGGAGAAAAAGATTACCCGTGGCCCAACTGAGCGTCTGCAGACAATTGGAAGATCAGGAGGCAAGAGAGAGAACAAGAACTCGGATGGTCTTTGAACACGAACCGCTAAGTGAAACTAACAAAGACCCCATCAGAACTTGATAAATCCAAATAGAAACGGGAATATTGACTGAACGAAACAAGGAAGAACCAGATACAGATAATTGAAATGAAGAGAAGTAAAGAGAGAAACTTTGAGGTATGACTCATACAACGGAGTTGGTCCGATGACTAGGAGCAGAAGACTCATGGGAAAGGCCTTACCTTTGATCCTTCCTTCGTCTCTCTAGAATTCTCTCTTTCCTTCTCTCCGTTGATTGAGAAAAGATAAAATAGGAATTAGTTTTTTATTTTTATAATTAAATATTTTTATGCAATGTTTCTTTTATTTTTATTCTCAACTTCATTAATAAATAAGATCAAAATTCTTACATTTATTTATTTATTAAATTTAAGAAATAGAAATTATGGATTTAAGCTATATTAACAGCGTCAAAATGCAAGGCATCATATAAAAAAGATGGTGAGCATACCCCCCAATTTGCCATCTTGTACAATTGCACCAAAATAAGAGAAGTCAATAGTAGCAGATTGTAAAGCATTTATTAAAAGTAAATAATCAAACTTTATAATATCACACTTCGCCTGAATTCTTTTCAGCCAACTAAGACCTTCTCGGAATATCATTGCTTCTCCCAAAGTGGGATCCCCCATACCTGGAAATTTCATCATCTTCCCCATAATACATTTTCCATTTGAATCCCTCAAAATCATACCCATACTATATAGCTGCTACCCAGAGACTACGGAGACATCAACATTACATTTAAAACACCCCGCTTGAGGAGGGCCCCATATAGTAATAGGTTTTATTAAAGTCGTAGTTACGTTAAGAACATGAGCAGCCTTCCACTCCTGTAGGTGTTGTCTACTTTGTTGTAGGATATGTTATGGAGATGAAGAAAATTTGTTCCAAACCACTTGATTTCTATTTAACCATAACCTATAAATCACCATCGAAGCTTCGTTCCGAAAATCCTCTTGTAGCGTTTTCACCCATCCAAACCATTCCGTTACTGTGTTCATCTGTCTCCAACCAACCAACGATAATACCCAAGTATGATACCCAACCAACGATAAAAAAAATATGTTGTTCCGTTTCGTTATGAATACCACAAGCCGGACAAATACTTGAAACAATCCCATTTTTCTGTTGCCAATTTACCATACATGGCAGTAGATCCAAAGTTGCTCTCCAACACATATGCTTAACTTTCTCAGGGACGTTGGCTTTCCAAATTAAGCTCCAAATATCACCATTAATGTTGATGGGTATATTTGGTACATGAAAAATATGTCTATATCCACTCTTAACAGTATATTGTCCTCTCTGTCATGTTTCCAAGCCCAAACATCACTTTGCTTTTATTGAGGCAAAGGTATTTGTTTAATTAACATGACATACCGTTGCTGGAAAAAGTTGTTTATCTGCATATCATCCCATTTGTGAAGACTTGGGATAATAAAAGAAGCAACTTTGCATTGATCTAAACCTGAAGCCATAGGAGACACCATATACGGTTGAGCAAGATCAGGCAACCATGGTTGATGCCACACCAAAGTATCTTCATCATCTCCAATGCGCCTATAGCAGCCTTCCGTTAACCCATTTCAAGCTTCTAAAATGTTGCACAATATATAGGAAGGATTGTTACCAAGTTATGCTTCCCAAAATGAAGAGTCTTGGTAATACCACCCCTTTAGAACTCTAACAACTAAGGAAAATTGATTTTGTAATAAATGTCATCCCTGCTTGGCCAAAAAAGCAAGGTTAAAATCGTGGATATGTCTATATGCAAGACCACCCCTTTCCTTTGGAATACACAAACATTCCCATTTCCTCCATCAAATTCCAGTTGATTCCACACCACTCGAGGTCCAATAAAAAGCATTAATGAAATATTCAATTTTCTTGCAAATATTCAAAGGAAGTATAAACAAAGACATTAAATAATTAGGAATGGTTTGGGCAACCATTCGAATAAGGATGTCTTAGCCTGCTCTTGAGAGAACTTTCGTTTTCCATCTCGCTAGTCTTTTAGCCACTTTATCCACAATACATTGGAACACATGCTGCTTATCTCTTCCAATAACTATTGGCATTCACAAATAGGAATCATATTGGATCACTTCCTTAATATCCAAGTTTTGACAAATAAGTTGTCTTCCTGCACAACTAACATTAGGAATAAAAGATACTGCAGACTTTAATTTGCTGCTTGTATATTCATGCAATCTTAGTTGTCAATATCTAGATTTTGCATCTAAAGTAGTAAACCAAATATGTCTTTTAATTTATTAAAGATGTAATCTTTCCAAGGTAATTTATAAGCATCTCCTATGGTTGCATTATTTAATTCTTTATAATTAATTACCATCCTTCTTTTTCCTCATTTTTTTTAGAATGATTGTTGACATAAAATGTTGGGGCTGAATGTTTACTAGTACTTGGGGAAATTAATTGTTTTTTAATAACTCAGAACATTCTATAATAAATTCTTGTATATCTTGTTGAGTATATGGTATGTTATTTTAATATATATTTCATTTAAAGGGTCTTTTAATTTTATTTCTATTAATTTGTTATTAGTATTTTTTAAAGGATCTAATGAATTTTCATTACAAACTTCATTAATAAATGTTTCAATTTCATTTTGTATTGTAAGATAGTTTTGAATAAAAAGCTGTAATTGATCTACTTTTTATGTAACAAGTTTTAAAGTTTGATAATAACTAGTATGATATATAGGAATTTTTAGGATAATCGATTTTTGATTTAATGAATTGATTATTGGAGTTTTTAATGTTATATAATGTAAATATTGACATAATGGATTATATAATTTTAAAAAGTTGTTTCCTAAAATTAAGGGTAATCCAGATTCTTACTGATATATTGATGGTACTGTAAATGTATAATTTCCTATGATAATATTATTATAATAACTTACATACCAAATGTATTTTATACTTCCATCAGATATTTTAATTTGTAAAGGTTTAGTTAATTTTTTCCACTTAAAAAAGTTTTTGTAGCTATACAAATAGTAGATGTTGTATCTATATCTACATTAACTTTTTTATTCTGAATTATCAATTAAATAAAAGTTGTGTTCGGATTCATCTGTTGATTCTGAAGTTTGAAATTCATAGAGGTATAATGAAGAAATTGTTGAATATGTTTCATAATATGATTCGATAGGTTCAAGTTTATATTGTAAAGCAGAGTTTAGAATATTGATTTTTTTGTTATATTTATTTTGGTTTCATTTTGGACAATTATTTGCATTATGACTTTCTTCTTTACATAACCAACATCTACATTGTTTTTTATTTTGGGGACAATAATTCTTTTTTGGTTTGTATTTTCTATAAACTTGTTTTCTAAAAAACTTTTTATAAGGTTTAAAAGGTCTATATTTATTTTTAGGATATTTTTTCTATCTATAGTTTTTAAATTTTGGGTGTTTTGATCGAGGATGTTTATAAGTAGTAAAGTCACATCCATATTGTCGTGGGACTTCTAGATATTTAGAACAACATAGTTGAGTTTCTTTATGCCTCAATCTTTTATGTAATTTTGCTTCTAAACATTTTTTAGGATAATACTTCTTTAGTAGTAAAAATAGCTCCTCTGAAATTATAAGCAACTAAATTAGCAGCTTGCTTTCTTAAAAATGTTTCTTCTACAATTTGGTTTATTGTATAAGGTAATTTTTTAATAAATATTTGGATATACATTACTTGTTCAGGACGAGTTAGTTTATAATAATATCTTTTAAATTCACAAATATATTCTTCTAAATAACAAATATTGAATATTCTTATATTGTTTAAATGCTAAAGGTGTTCTGCCTTTCTTCATTTTCGACTTCTTGTTTATATGAAGCTATATCTTTTCTTATAAATTCTTTGTAAATTCGTAGTAACTACTTGAAATGCTTTGATAGGTTCAAGTGCATTAAGGAATTCTGTAGTATTTTTTATTCGAACTTCATTATCTAATAAAAAATTTAGTACTACTCTAGTAGTTTTATAAGTAATAAAATTTCATAAAGTACTGATATTAGTTAATCCTTCAAATGGTTTTTATAATTGTATGACTAAAGCTAATTTATTAGACCATTCTAATAATAACTTTTTAGGTGAAATTAAACAATCTAGATTAAGAATTCCATCTGGTCCTAAAGTTATATGTTTTGGTGTATATTCAATAGGAAATTTTCTTATTTTGTTATCTTTTTGATAATAGCGAAATCTATTTAATTCTTCTGTTTCAATTGGTTTTAATTCCCAATTATATGTTATTATTTGATTTCTTTTTTGTTTTTCTCCACTTTGACTACTTTCGGGTTGATCTTCATTGCATTTTTGTTGTTGATCTACAAAAATTTCTTGATCATATTCATATCCTTAAATAATTTCATCTTGATCTGTAATTGGTTTTATCAATTCAATTTTTTAAGAATAATTTTCTAAAGTTAATTTATTAACAAGTTGAGTAATTTCATCCAACTGAGTTTTTATATCTTTTTCTATATCTTCCATGGTTTTATTAAAGTAATTTCTTTGGTTGTCTCTGATACCACTCTTGGATCGTTTTCTAGTTTTCTTTTTGTTTGTATTATTTGTAATGTTTGATCTAACTTTTTATTTATATTATCTAGTATTTGTAGTGTTTGTTCATATATTTGATTTACTATTTTATAATTTTGTATTACGGGTAGAATGTTAGTGATTATTTCTTTTAATTGATTTTCAATATTTACTTGTTTTTCAATTACTTCAGATAATTGTTTGCTAACACTCATAACGTGTTTTTAATATGTTCTAATTCTTGGAGTTGAGTTTTTAGGGTTACTATATCTTGGTTTAAACTTTGTTCAAGTTAGATTCTTCTTTTTTAATAGCAAGTTTTGGTTCGGTAATTTTAATTGGTTGATTATATGTTATTCCTGATTCAGTAAATCTAATAGGTTTTTCTAATCGTAAAGATTGTGAATGAAAAAGAGTTCTTTTATCTAAAGGAGTATTATTAGTAGAAAAAGATAACCTAGGTGCAGATGTATCTAATAATTTCATTGGGTATTTTATTTCAGGTATTTCTCGTAATGTTGTTTGTAAATTAGTTCCTACTTTTGCTACCTCTTTAAATAGTTGGTCAACATAAATTTTTTCAGTATTTTTAAATTCAATACTATGATGTGAGTTTATTAAAGCATAACTAATTTTATAAGTTATTGAAAATAGATATTGTCCTATATTCATTAGATTTTCTTTATAAAATTTATAAGCAATTGTAATTGTTTTGCTTAAGTTATATGATTTTAAAGGCATACCTATTTTTAAACGAGTGTTAAATTTAATTTTTTTTCCATAAACTAAATTTCCATTCATAATTCTAATGATTTGATCATTTAAATATGTCATTCTTTCATCTATGATGGCCATTCGTATAGGAGAATCAATTCCTTCTTGAAAAGTAGATTTTAATAAGATTTGAATTGTAAATAAATGAATATAGCCTATTTTTTTGTCTCTTTTCTTCATGAATTTTTTGTAATTGTTTTGTAAGTTTGTTCTTGATCTATTAAATTAATTCGAATATGTTCATTATATTGATCTATACGTATTAGTATTTTGAATTGTAGATAAATGAATATAGCTTACTTTTTGTCTCTTTTCTTTATGGATTTTTTGTAATTATTTTGTAAATTTGTTCTTTATCTATTAAATTAATTCGAATAGGTCCATTACATTGATCTATATATATTAGTATTTCGTGAACTAATGTTTTGTAATAAATAATGTTCTTTCTATTTATAAGATTTTTAATAAGTAAATTATTTATATCTTGGCCTGCTTTAAGATTCAATTGAGTTTTTGCAATTTGTTTTTTCTTTCATTTGATAATAACATATTTATATGAAAGATTCAGTTGATTCAGTTAATTCCAAGGTATCAATGTCCAATGTATTTTCTTCATTATTTTTATTATTATTATGAGCTATTGATTCAGTTATCTCAGACATATTAATAATGAATAATTTGCTTATGATTAATTAACTGATCCTCAACTGTTGTAATTCTAGTTTATGTTTAGTATAAAGATTATTAGCTGTGTCTAAACAATCTTTAATAGATTTTAATCCATGGTTATTGGTTATAAAAAGCTATAAATAATTATAATGTTCTTCATAATATTCTTTTTCTTCTTTATATTGAAGTACAATGCCATGAGTTTCTAAAATTTGGCTAGTTAAATTTTTACAGATACTAAAATTCAAAGTATAATTATTCATTTATATAAGTAAGATAATGTTCTTTAAAACATTCATCTAGTTGTTTACTTTCGGTTTTTTTTTTTGATTATATAGTTCAGTATTTCAATAACTGAATTAAAAAACCTAAAATCACGGGAAAAAACATCGTTACTTCGTATAGAAAACCCAGAAGATCATATCTTTAACATCCTTGAAGATAATTTTAGTGAAAATCCTTTAGCATTTTGGGATAAGTCTCAGACTTTAGCCCATATTGAACTATTGGATCCTTCGAAAATTATTAGAGTTAAGCCCATGCGATACTCTCCTAAAGATCAAGAAGAATTTCGAGTCCTACTCCTCGAATTATTAAAAAGCTCGTACGGTAGTAAATTATAAACAACTGAATCAATACACCAAGTTTGACAGATACTTTCTTCCGCACAAAGAAATACTTATAAATATGGTTCGTGGAAAAAAGATTTACAGTAAGTTTGATTGTAAATCTGGTTTTTGGTAGATTAAGCTTGACGAGGAATCAATTCCTTTAACAACTTTCTCTACCCCTCAAGGACACTACGAATGGCTTGTAATGTCTTTCGGAATAAAAAATGCCCCTCAAATTTATCAAAGGCGTATGGAAAAAGTATTTGAACCGTATTCTTCATGGTGTCATGTTTACGTAGATGATATTTTAATTGCTTCAAATTCTCTTTCAGAGCACTTAAAGTAAATTAAGATATTTTCTTTACTTTGTAAAAAAGAAGGTATTGCACTTTCTAAGAAAAAGTCAGAGGTTTTTAAAACAAGAATTAATTTTCTTGGTTTAATTATTGATCAAGGCTCTTTAAAACTACAAGATCATATCTCTGAAAAAATCCGTCAATTTCCTGACAAAATGGAAGATAAAAAACAACTTCAAAGATTTATGGGTTGTTTGAATTATGCTAAATAGTTTGTAAAAAATTGTGCTCAATTACGAAGCCCACTTCAAAAGCTTTTAAAGAAAAATGAGTTATTTTATTTTGATAACTCTTTGATTTTACAGGTACAAAAGATAAAGCAAGTTTGTAAAAATCTCCCAAGACTAGAGCTACCTCTAGATGAAGATGACCTTATCCTTGAAACTGACGCTTCAGAATTATATTGGGGAGCAGTTTTAAAGAAAAAGACTTTTGCAAAAGAATCTGTTTGCAGATATACGTCTGGAACTTTTAAAGATTCTGAAAAGAATTATCATATTAATGAAAAAGAGCTTTTAGCTGCTAAAAATGGGATTAAGAAGTTTTCTTATTTCTTATTACCAAAAAAGTTTATTCTTCGAACGAATAATAAACAAATAAAAGCATTTATTCGTAATAATTGTCCGTCTACTCCTAAAAATAAGAGGATTTTGCAATGGCAAACCTTTTTTTTGCTAAATATCAGTTTGATATTATCAATATTCGTTCTAATGAAAATTTTTTGGCTGATATTGTGACCAGGGAAAATTATGGAGCAAATGTTGGGACCGAAACCCAACTGCTTAAACTAAACTATAACGCTTTCACTCTTGCTTTGATACCATAAATGTTGGGACCTAATTTTAAAACCGGACCCCAACTGAAAAAACAAAAAACGAAAACGAAAAGTGAAACAAATGAACGGACAAAGTCAATTGTGAAGCATAAATCGAAACGAATCACATAAAGCGGAAACCAAATCAAATCGCGAAATCGAAGGAACGGATTACAAAGTGAAACAATTCCAAAGAGAAAATTGAATTGGTTCGGAATCAACGCAAACAGATGGTTCAATCAACTGAAAGTCAAATTTCCGACATCCGATAACATACACTTTAGAAAAATTAGC
>JANJEY010000004.1:62262052-62293143 GCA_024703695.1 Erythroxylum cataractarum | reverse complement strand
TTGAAACTTTCAAGAGCTAGCATAGACCTCTACACGAAGGACTGAAACATAGATAAATTAGTGTCAAATATAAGTAATAAATTTCACATGTATTTCCAAAATTAGATTTATCAGCTTAAACAATTGGTAGCTTTGTAACGGGGTGTGTAGCTATGCCCTGTGTGGCATACAATATAATTAGGTATTGTTTGGTAACTACTAATAAATACTTAGGTCTTGTTTGGTAACCACTAATAAATACAAATACTTTGTTCTTGTTTGGTAACTAATAATAAAGAGGTAGGAATGAGAATACAATCTTTATTCCATAAATTTACTTATTTGGTTACTATGAATGGATAAAATAGGGAATGACAAAGTTAGAATGAATTCTAAATAATCTTGGACTTTTATTCCTAATAGGGGTGTGGGTATAAGTTGGAATCAAACATCAGGAATAAGAGATAAGAAATGTTATTAGAATATTACCAAGTTATTATCAAGATATTGATTCTTATTAAAATATTATCATCAAAACCATCTATTAGGATTTTTATTTTAATTTCTTTAATAATTATTTTACTTTGTTTCATTGATACTTTTATTTTTATCATAAAAATCATTTATAATTAACAATTTTATAAATTATTGAAATTTTTATTAATTATTTATACAATACAAAGTAGATCATATAAGAACTAAATATGATAAAAAAAATTAATAATCATTTCTAATATTTGATACCAAATACTAGCATAACTATTAACTTTGTTTAATCTTATACCAAATTCATGTAATTAGTCATTATATTCCTATTCTAATTCTAACTTTCTATTCCTTTTCCCTTTATTTTTTAATTCTGAATCCTTCATTACATTACAAGTTACTAGATGAGACCTTAATGTTAAATAAACATTTCAAAAATAACAATGAGACAACTGTAACAGTGATCACATTGTAATGACACTTTTTTACTATCAGTTCGTGTATTGAAAAATATACCTTTTCAGCCCCACTAAACATTTATGCAAATCCACATTTTGCATAAAAGGTAATTAATTCCTCTGCTCCTATTCATGTGTTTACTTGGTGCAAAATACAACTATTAAATTGTATCTATTTCCTTTTTTTAATCAATGTGCTCTTTTCAAAAGTTATCATAAGAAATCGATCAATAAGTCTAAAATTTAAAAAAAAAAATGAGAACTATAAATTTATTCCCATATCGATACTACTGCATTCTAAGTTTTACTTATCATTTTGTTAGTATAATGTGAAATAAAAGTGTTATTTTAACCAAGGTAAAGCTTCATATTGTTTAAGTAATAAGTGATAAGGAAAAAGGATAAATCACAAATTCACCTACTACTTATAAGTTCATCATTCAACTAAAATGACATATGGAAGAAAATAAAATGGTAGTTGTAAGAATTTTTTTAAATGTTTTCTACAATACGATCTAAATTATTACTTGCATTATATTTTAGTCATTCAATTCTTGATCACTAAAGTTATACAAGATAAAAACTAGAAGTTAGTTAGCATTGGTAACACTCTTATTCATTAAATGGTGCATCCATTTCCCTTATGGTATACCAACTAAAATTTTCACAAAAAGATTATAAAGGAAAGTTAAAAATGCATGGAGTTACCTAAACAAAACTGAGGAAGACTGGGAAAGATTGACTCTGTTGAAGATAAGAAGGACGTGAGAGACAAAATTAGAGGAGTTTGATTGTCTACAATGGAGGACCTGAAGGGAGGAGGAATGGAGGAGTCTCTATAATTGGAGAAGACATAGAGGAGTCTGGCTACCTAGAATGGAGGATTTGAAGAGGGATGAATGGAGGAGACTTTGTGTGACTAGAGAAGACAGTAAAGGAGTCTAGGCATTTGGAATAGAGGATTTGTGATATATAAGAGTTAATTTTCTATATTATAACGACATCGTCTTGTTAAAAAACAAAACAAAACGATGTTTTTTTTTTCAAATAGACAATATATATATATATATAGTTCGTTTTATTTTACTGATGGGGTCAACAACCAATTAATCCTATTATAACAAAATAGAAAAATAATAAAACTAGAAACATAGAACAAATGAAAAAAACAAATACTAAATAATAAATAATAAATAATAAATAAAAGAGAGTCTTTTTTATCTTATTCAAAACGTCTTGTGATCTTCAACCAATTCTGTACTTCAATATAATTTTTAGGAGTAAGCGCTATAGTTTGTTTCCAATATTCAGCGGCTTATATATATATATATATAATTGATGAATAATTCATAAGAATGTCAATTTTAATTCGACTTGCTCGATTAGGCTCAATTTTGACTCAAATTGACCAGTACAAGGACGGATTACATGTCAAAATTGTTTGGCCATACTAGGCTGAGCTTTGATCCGCTTGTGGCCGGACCCGAACATCAAAAATGACATTGTTTTTTATTTTTTAAAAAAATATAAAGTTGGCCTATTGACACCCTAATGATACAATCAGGCTTCAGGTTAGGTTGGGTAGAGATACACAATTTTGAGCCTAACCTAAAGCTAGAGATACACAATTTTGAGCCTAACCTAAAGCTCAAAATTTTTTTAAAAGCCGAAACTTAGCCCAAAGTTTAGTCAAATCAGGTTGAATTCATTGATTTTGAGTTAAGCCGATCATGTTTATTTTGGGTTGGGCTAGGTTGGGTCTAAACAAAATGTCAATCATAGTGTTTGAGTCTTTCGTAGTTATGCTTATGAGTCTAAGTAAACATCATTCAATAACATAGTATATTAACTAAAGTGGCGCAAAAGTCAATAGAGAAATAAAAATATTCTATAGAGCAAGACAAGACAATCCATTGCATAAGATATACAAAATACAAGATCTTATTCTCACCATTTCAATATATAGAAACCTTGTGACTTAATCAAACCTAGCTTGATGTCTTGGTATGAATGGTAGCAGATAGTCTATATAAAACTTCCTAGCTCCTTGTTCGACAGTAAATGGTTAGATGTAAACAATGCAACATCATTCTAGGACCATATTAAAAATAAACGAGTATTTGTTATTGAATCCATTTTGATGGTGCTTTGTCTAAACCCTATCTATAAAATAACTCCTACTCAAGTTTGTATTTAGAAATCATATACTTTGTAATTTCTTTATAGATAATAGACTATTTTAATTCTATTAAGTGAGGCAAGTCTTCGAATTAATCCCTAAAGAGAAGAATTACACACTTCTCACAAAAAATGTATACTGTAAATTATTTCTTAAGATAATTTTTTCTATTAACACTCACATTTAATTACTTTTAGTGACGATAGATTCAGATAATATGAATGATTCAAATAAATATGTGAAAATAAATGAAAAGGATGGTATAGGGAAAAATGCAATAAAGATGCATTACTCTCATTATTAGTTGAAGACCTGAAGAAGGAAAATTGAACAACTACTATCTTTTCCAAATCTAGTTAGAAGAATATTATGACAAGTTTTCGAATTAAATTCATAAAGAATATATTGATATGCAATTGAATCCATAAATAATGCATTGAGGACTAAATTGAAAAACTTCAAGAACTTATTAAATAAATATGAATTGGTTATAACTCCTTCACCGATGAAGTTATTACTACGTATAAAATTTGAAAAGTTTTATTTAAGGTAAAATATTTCTTCATTTATTGATATATCCTATTATAAATTTTCTTATGTGCACTTTTTATTATTATAGACGCATAAAATGACTTATAAATTTTTTTTTTAAAAAGAAGGTAATGAATTTTCATACTTATGACATATTTTTTTAGATACTACTACAAATGGTTTACATGTACACCCGTCAACTAAATCTCCATCGAACAATATAGAAGAGGAACATAGAACTGAAGTTGATGAAATTTGTTTTTTCAATAAAAAAGAAGATCAATTTGCAAGTTCTCTTTGTGAGAAAAAAATAAAAAGAAGAAGAAATCTCCTAAGAGAAAAAGGCAAAAAAAAAAAGACATACTCTAGCATTTTAAAAATTTCCTTACTTGCAATTAGTGAACGATCAAAAAGAATTTACTTGAGAAAAAATGGTGACAATATCATCCACTGAAGATAAAGGATCTAGAGCTTCATCAGTTAATCAAGATATTAATAAAGTGATGGAATGTTTGCATTTCTTTCATAATATGGGCATTAAGGATGTGTAATACAGAAAAGCAATGAAGGTTTTATATGATTTTCGACTTTATAGGGGATTTTTATAAAGATATTATATCCAAGGAAGATGGATTGAATTATGTCTCTTTAGTAATATTTTCATGTTAATGTATTAAACTCTTATTGATTTAGGCACTTTCTTTTAAGAACTATTATATGGTTTGAACATTTAAGTATATGTTTTATGTGAACATTTTGACTTATTGATATGAAGTTCTTAAATTTATGTTATATTTTTTAGTGTTTCGTAATAGTTTTAGGGAGTGTTTGATTAGTTGGTATAAGAAGAAATGAATGGGCTGGGCAAGGAATGAAAAAAGATAGTTGATAATATATTATAATTGGATGAACAATATTTTTATATCCTTTTTTTGGGCAATACTCCATACCTATAATACTCTATTTTCATTCCTTACTATATTCATTATAATTCATATTACCATTCTCTCAAGTGAACCAAGCATACCTTTAGCGATTATATTTTAATGTCTTTATTAATTATTTAATATTGGTATTATAGATACATTGCTTCATTATTATATTTTGAACTAATTCAAATGTTAAAATGATTAAGAAAACATTTATTTCTTTAACTGGTGAAGAAAAAAACATTTGCATTTACACAATTAACCATGTAGAACTTTTGCTCCATCAGGTCATAATTGTATATTAAGACTTTTGAATAAGAATCCTATAAAGATTTATGAAAACTTTAAAATGAGCAAAACAATCTTCTTGGGTATATGATGAGTTAAAAGTTTAAGAGGCTTAAAGTTAACTAGTCATTTGACTATGGTGAAACAAGTTGCAATTTTTTTAATGACGATATAGCGTAGTGAGACACTAGAGTCAATGTAGAGCACTTTTAACATTAGACTTGAACAATTGTTAATTATTTTTGCAAATTCTTATGTAAATTATTCATCTTGTAAAAAGAGTTATTATTTCATCATCCTTTATTAGTACACCTCTTGAGATTCAATATAATTCAAAACACTTTATATATTTTCAAGTATATTTATATATTCTATTACTATTTTGTTATATCTTATATAAATAATTAATTTAATAATATAATTTTATTTAGTAGGATTTCATGGGAGAAATATATGGTGTACATATTGATGCACATGTTCTAACTAATAAATAAACACCATATAATGGTAAAGGAATGGATCAAACTTAAAATATTATGTAGTGTTATTTATTTGATATGTACTTTACATGTATAATGGCTAGATTAGAAAGTACTATAAATGACTGCGAATACTTTTAAAAACAGTAAAAAATGTAACAAACTAATTTCCCATGTCTCCATAAGGTGTTAAATTATTTTAAATTAATTTTTATTAGCTTTTGTTAATATTATATTCTTTATATGTTTAGGTAACTTTTATTTGATTGACTCATACTACACTAATATGTTTGAATTTCTTTCATCATATTGATGTGAAAAATACCATTTATGAGATTATAAAAGAAGAGGAAAGCCTTAAGATCCACAAAAATTATTTACCTATAGGCAATCTTCACTACGAATTATTTTAAAAAAATATTTTAACATTCTAAAAGTAAGCTTTCATGTACTTCCAAACATGACTAGGTTTATCTTCATTTTTATTACAAAATTTAACTAAATAAATTTTTATTTAAAAACAAAATTGAATAATAAAAATGAAAATGAAAAATTATAACAAAAAATGAAAGTAAAACTATACTACTCATAAACTAAAAAAATCTTTGCTTTCTGAGACAAGTACTTGCGAGTTTGTAAATATATAGGGGTGATAGCTGATCGAATCAGACTTAGATAGTGATATGGATTCAAGCTTAGCTTGAGGTCCAAAGAGGCTCAAGATTCACTACCCAAGTTCAAACTTGATTGAGTTTAAGCAGACTAAAGCTCGATCAACTCAGGTTGTTCTAAAATTTTTAAAACTTGAAGTCTAAAATTAAAGAAAGTCTTAATCTCGAATTAAACTTTTGAATTTAGTATGGGTGTGGCCAATGCGAGCTTTAATGTCATACTTAATAATTTATATGTGAATCAACTCCATAGTCTAGATATGTTATTAGAGTGAGTGGAGTGCTCACTTGGGGCTCGGTGAAAACAGTTATGTAGCCCATCAAGTGACATAAGATGGCAACTACCCATTTCAAGGGGATCAGATCACCTATTCTCATTAATTTGTTTCATGAAAATCTATTCATTCAATAAATAAGACCTACAAAAATTGGACAGCGTAGATGAGTTAATATAATTATTAATATTAACTTGTTTAAATTTATAATTTAATTTTATATCACTTATTTATTAAATATTTCTCTACTAATTAAGAATAAGGTTGTATACTATTGAACTTCTTCAGATCTTACATCTCAGCGAAATTTTTATTGAATATTGTTGTTATTATTTATTAAGTAATTGATTAAGAATGCATAATTTATAAATTATTATATATATTTTGTGAATTTGAAGTTAATGTTTTCCTTCTTTAAAATGTACAAAAAAATTGGAAAATGAAATTTTCATTTTTATTCTTTATTGGGCCATCAAGAGCCCAACATGGTATCCTTCTTAGATACAAAAGCAGAGAGCCCACTGCACAGCCCAGAATATCCTGTAATGGAATGCATACGCTCTCTGGATCCACACCTGATCTGTTTAAAATACACCTGGGTGCACGTTATAATTCCTCAACACGAACTTGTTTATTATAATCAGAGACAACAAATGTCGGCCCATCACCGTCCTAACCCCACATCCACTGCATCAATCATAAGCTTCCCGATCTCGACCGTCAATTATGTTGACCTGTTCCTTCCCAAAGTCAAACTCTCCCTAAGTTAAAAACACACACAGACGTTGTCGTTTTTAGATAGCCGCAAACTAGAGGATCTGTTTTCTAAAACCTCCATTGAAGAAGAAGAAGATCGTCACAAGTAAAAGAGAGACAAAGCAAAAAACCAAAAGCTTACCTTTTCTTCACATGCATACATATGCACCCACATATTGATTCTATATAGAGAAGAACTTTTCAGGAGGAGAGTTCCCAAGTGTCATGATCAGATGTGTATTGTAGGAAGAAATTACTTTCACCATGATCAACACAACTAACGGCATGATTTCACCTTCGTCTTCGTTGGCGACCACCCAATCGCCGGGACTCAAGACCTATTTTAAAACTCCGCAGGGAAGGTATAAGCTTCACTACGAGAAGACTCATCCTTCTGGTCTTCTTCACTACCCTCACGGCAAAACCGTCACTCAGGTGCTTCATTCATTCTCTACGATTGATTTACTACTACCCATTTCTTCAAGTTTTCTTCTTTTCTTGTTTTACTGGACCGGCTTGTGATTTTTGGCGTTTAGGTCAGTGCCCATATGTTGAAATGTCGTTTTATCTTTTTATCGCCTGTTCTCTCTTGTTCTTAGCGAGAACTTTGTGAAGGATTGTTTTTTTTTAATTTTTTTGGAAGGTCTAGTTTTTTCCTTGTTAATGTCAATCATACATTGTTAGTTCATTAGTTTGTTAGAGCTTTATTAATAGACAGGGTCTGCAAATTGGTGGGTGCCATTTACGGCTTTTATCTTTTTTCTTCAGTTTCAGTATCCCCATAATGTAAACGATAGAAATTGAGTTTTAAAGTAGAAATTTGAATCCAAATGTAGGTCTATTGAATTTATCGGTTTATATATGTGTTTCTGATACCAAATGTGTGGCAAAATTTGATTTCAGGTAACTATAGCTAATCTCAAGGACAAACCAGCCCCTACAACCCCTACTGCTCCGGCTTCAAGTTTCAGTGCTACCAGTGGAGTAAGGTCAGCTGCAGCTCGGTTGCTGGGCACTGGCAATGGAAATCGGGCGCTTAGCTTTGTTGGAGGGAATGGTGGAAGTAAAAGTGTCAGTGGAACTAGTAGAATTGGATCACTTGGAGCTTCAAGTTCAAATAATTCAATAATAAATACAAACTTTGATGGAAAGGGGACTTACTTGATCTTCAATGTTGGTGATGTGATATTTATAAGTGATCTAAACTCTCATGATAAGGTATTTTTAGTAAATATCTTATTTTTGTTTATCAGCTAGAAACAATCGGCCGCTACTTGAGACCTTTATTGTTCTGCACAGGACCCAATAAAATCTATCCATTTTAGTAATTCAAATCCTGTGTGTCATGCCTTCGATGAAGACTCCAAGGATGGACATGATTTGATTATTGGGTTAAGCTCGGGTGATGGTGAGTACTTCAAAAGTTTGAATTTCTGTATCTTTTCCACAGGAAGTAGACTTTCTGATGTTATTGGTCATCTTTTTGCGATTATAGTATACTCAGTGTCATTGAGACAACAATTACAGGATGTTGGAAAGAAGCTTGTAGGAGCCCAGCACTATAATAAGGATGGATCTGTTAATAACAGGCAAGAATTACCTTGCTCTTGTAGCTTCCTTGTATTTTCCTGCAATCCATTCTGCTAATATTTATATGATTTCTCTTCTTTAAAGTGATGATCTAGTCATTTAATGTAGTAGGTGCTTATGTACTGATGTATAAAACTAGTTTGATGATTTAACGTACTTTAGAGAAAGTACCTAGTGTATACTGTAAATAATATTTCGCTGGACCCCTACTGCTTAAATCATATGGAAAGAAGTGCTTACTCTTAGTGGTTCTTCGTAGAGAGTAAGTATAATTAATATTAAAGTAGGATATGTGCATTTGGCGCATCTACAAATGTGTCTATGGATCTCATTTAGGCATTGAGAAATCAATCTGTGGACCTCTATTGTTCATCTTGAAGACAAGAAAAGGCCTATATATTTTTGTGGCATCAAAGAGAAAGGTATAAGAAAACTAATCTGAGCTCTTCAGTGGAAAGTAACTAAGTATCGTGCCAACTTATTGGGATAAATGTGTTGATCACATTTATCAGTCCCCTCATCTTTTAAGCGTGATCTGTAATTGCTTTAACATTCTGAAGTTTCTGACAGCCTTTTCAAGGATGGTTAGGCAATAAAATGGGGCACAAAAAATCTTTTTTTTTAATAGTTGTCTTTTGCATCTTTTCCTGGGATTTTTCAGATCTTTCACTTCTTCATTTGGTTCTCTGACAACCTTAACTAGCTTCTTCAGCATGGTTCTTTTAAACCTCTGTTTACTGCCAGTGATATGCATCCTAGAGCCTATAATTTTCAGTTATTCATTGTGTTTAAAAAACTAACCACCCATTTTCTATATGCACATAAAACATTACATCTTTGGCTATAAAATTCTACGAAAGCCAGAGTATTGTTATACGTTTTCTCCCTTTCCTTTTTCATCAGTTTGGGAGTTTTAGGGGCAAAGTCAACTTAATAACTCATAGCAAGTTTGTTAAACATACTGCAGTCATTTATGAATTCTGTAACAACTAGTGGTTGGATTAAATTTCGTGATCTAGAATTCATGTATTCGAAAAGTGGTTACATTAATGCTGCTTTTGTAACAGTCGTTGCACTAATGTTGCATGGGTACCTGGGAGTGATGGCTCTTTTGTTGTTGCTCATGCTGATGGGAATTTGTATGTATACGAAAAGGCAAGCTTGATGGGAATGATTGTTTGTTGCAAATTCTTTTCATTTCATGTTTCTGCTTGTCATATTTAGTCTATCTGATTAGTTCATGTATTCTTCCTCTAGAACAAGGACGCAGCGGGTGATTCTTCATTTCCTGTTATAAAAGATCCAACTCAATTCTCTGTTTCACATGCTCGTCATAATAAGGTAAACACTTGATTCTTGTAGTAGTTAAAATCTTTTTTTTTTGTTCTTATTAGTTAAATGTTTCTTGTTTCAAACATAGAATTCAGCAATTGGTATTTTAAATCCACAGAAGTAACAATCTTCTTATACATGTACATTTAACTATGTAGCAGCTAGACTACCACTTATTTAGATACTTTTACATTACTTTTGTGACTGCAAGAAATTCTTTAAATTGATTGTTGCCAAGGGATATTGAAGTAAAATTCCAAGGATATATAAATGCTTATATGCAAGAACAGTAGCTTGTCCTGATGTGGCAGCCCAAAGATGATCATGATCTGTGTCTTTCTGAGGTGCCACTATTTTTGAGGATCAGTTTCTTGATCAAACTATTTGAAGTGACGTTTCTGAACAGAATGCTCAGATATTTAATTTCTGCTCTTTTAAACTGGTCCTTCCCTTGTGGCTCTGTATTCATTAGTTTCTGGCCAACTTCTGTCTCCCTATATATATATATTTGAGTCTATTTTAATCAAACTTTCTTAGATCCTCCTTGTCCTTGATGTTATATCTTGTTTATATTCTACACAAGATTGTCATGCTATCTATATTCTAGTGTAGGAGAGATGCTAATTTCATGAATCAATATATCTGCCATTATCTACATCAATGACAAGGCGTTGGTGCTTTCTGTATGGCTTTATTAGGAGAGCGCCATTTGTATGAATGTTTTTTAAATTTATCCCCTTTTAACCTCATAAATACATTATCATAAGAATTGCTTGTGTAGTATTCCCTTAGTATCAGAAGAATATCTAAACAAAATTTGCTGATTATCATTCGATGTGTTATTTGTTAAAAACTATATGCAGAGTAACCCAATTGCCAGATGGCATGTTTGCCTAGGTTCAATTAATAGCATTGCATTCTCAACTGATGGGACCTACTTAGCTACTGTTGGAAGAGATGGTAAAACCTTCATCTTCTTCACTTGCAGTCAACCTTTCACATCTGTTTTCTCTAAATTTGTTGAGAACCTTATTGGCCCAAGTTTCACTGAGCACAGGGTATTTACGAGTTTTTGACTATTCAAAAGAGCAACTTATCTGTGGTGGTAAAAGTTATTACGGTGCTCTCCTATGTTGTGCTTGGAGGTGAATGACTGAACTGATTTTCAAGTCATGTCATTGATAGAAACTTGCTTCTGGTACTATGTTAGAAATTATGGTCCAAGCTTGTTGCATTTTGGAGGATGACCTAGATTATATTAATTTGTTCTTCTGGTTTTAACTTCTCCCCTAGTTTTGCCATTCCCTTATTGAAATTTGTATGCAATTTTTTTCTGTCAGCATGGACGGGAAGTACATTTTGGCTGGAGGTGAAGATGATTTAGTTCAAGTGTGGAGTATGGAAGATCGGAAGGTTGTGGCATGGGGTGAGGGGCATAACTCGTGGGTAAGATTCTCATTAAACAATGGAATAATTGATTGTTTGTCAGACATTAATTTGGCACTTTACTTGGTTGCTATATGATGGTGCTGGCAGGTCAGTGGAGTGGCATTTGATTCTTATTGGTCGTCACCAAACTCAGATGGCACAGGCGAGAGTGTCATGTATCGGTTTGGTTCTGTTGGTCAGGTACTTAATTTGGGTGATAAATATTACTGCTGAATTCTTAACTTGCCATCAAGGTTGAACTCTGCAATTATGGATTTTGTGGCAGATTAAAATGTTAGCCTGGAATTACAAGGGTAATTTTTTCTGTGGGAGAACTGTGCCTTAATTATTAACATTACGGTAGAAAGCATCTTAGCATTTTTATGATATTTTGCAAGCGTCAGAGACTTTAGTGATCAGAGATTGGACATAATTGAACATGTAATAGCATGGGCATGGGGCCACTACATGGTAGGATAAGAAGATCTATATTATTGCCTGTAAGTGGAAAGGAGTAAAGTAGTTGGAGTTGGAATAAGGTCAACTAGGCAAATCTTATCTCGTAACCTGTTTGCTCTCAGTCTTGTAGTTCTTTTAATCCTGCCCTTTTAAAGCCTCGACGATCAGTATTAAACTTGATGTGTTTGTGAACAGGATACACAATTCCTTCTGTGGGACCTGGAAATGGATGAACTTGTTGTGCCATTACGCCGATGCCCTCCTGGTGGATCTCCCACTTTCAACGCTGGAAGTCACTCTTCTCACTGGGACAATGTTGTCCCTGTTGGCACTCTGCAACCTGCACCAAGCATGAGAGATGTTCCCAAGCTTTCTCCACTAGTTGCTCATCGTGTTCACACAGAACCCCTTTCTGGCTTGGTCTTTACCCAGGAATCTGTTCTTACCGTGTGCAGAGAGGGCCACATAAAAATCTGGATGAGGCCTGGAGCAGCAGAACAGTCAGGCAACTCTGAAACCTGTTTAAGTAACAGTCTGAAGGATAAGGCACTATTAACGAGCAAGATTGGCAATGCCAAAACTATGAATAGTTAAGGAATGTCATCAGAAGTGAGGGCAAGCCTACTTTTTTTTTTATGGTTTTACATTTCAATTTGGTAGTATGGTTGTTCATCTTTCACCTAGTTGTTTCTCAGAAGTGGTACCAAGAGAGCCTTAACTGTTTATTAGCAGGTAGCTTAAAAAGGTGGTTCCATTGTATATTGAGGGATGAAAAGCCATTGATGGCACCGGGAGCTTAAAAGGGCCTGAACCCACTTTTGTAAGTACAAAACAGTTATTGCTAGGATGTATACACATATTTAATTACCGACAGAAATAATTGCAAGTTGCCTCTTCCGGATTTGTAGTTTTATGAGGTGCGTTTGTGTAGTAATTTGATGTTGTAGGCAATGTTCCATTGCTATGTAGTTTCTGGTGGGATATCCCTGAGCTATTATGGTGAAAAAGTCACAGCTATAGGTGATAACCAGATGGAGCTCATATGTCCCTTGGCTGTGTCATGCTTTGCTCCCGTTGTATAATTTTTGGACATGCCTTGATCCCATTATATGGGATTTGGACCGAAAGTGAACTGACGATTCAATTTTCTTGTTTTTATGTACACTTTGTCTGATCATCAGACCTAAATCTGAAATGAGGTTCTTGTTAACTTCCTTGAACTTCAAAACTAATTTGTCCCAAAAGGATGACTTGCACCGTAAATTCCATCCTACATTATCATAAAACGCGATTGTAGCAATAAAAAAAAACTTGCAGAAGATTTCACCATTCAAGATATTGATGTGCCATCGATGTTTCCCCTGTAAATTCACCTGAGGAAATAACTGCCGGCTATTAAACCAGAATTTTTATATTACATATACTAAATAATACGAGTCTACAGACATGTAACTGGAAACAACCATTTAACTACTAAAACCATCCCATACAAAAGAAAACATCTATTTTTTATGTGATCTGCAGACTGCCCATTAATGCATAACGATGCAGATTCAATTACCATGCACAGTTTCAGAACCTGCAGTTTCAGTTTCTTGGTGAGTAGAATCGCTAACAGGTTGAGGAATAGTTGCAAGTGGTTGATCTGAATGAGTCACATTTCGAGAAGCACGTCGTTCTTGTGATACGGTAAGCCATCTTCTCCTCCAGCTAAGTATCTCAGCTATGGCAGAACTTCCACACATTGTAACCCCAAACCCAGTGAATGATGCAAGTATAACAGATAAGACGGCTTGCAGATGTAACTGAAGAATGCAAGGAGAAATTGCAAACATCAGTGTGCACAATATGCAATTATTCTATAAGTTGTCCAATCACAACTAGTGAACAATTCTTCAGGGTAAGTTATCAGGAAACTCTGACACTCTACCCTTCCATAAGACAAAACTGAAGCACCCGATCAAATTAACGTAAGTAGTTGAGTCTAATCTAAACAGTTAATAATACTTACCAACTTGTAGAAAAGATGAGCAGATAGGACTACTAATCCAAATTGAACAGTAGCATATACCCACACATGGCGTCTCCTAACTAAGCACAAATTTCAGCAGAACTGGTTAGATCATGTGATATCTGATTACAAAAGCATTTCAACTAAGTAGAGGATCCTCACCCATTGTTGTTGACGTCATGGATGCAAGAATGCCTAATATACATGAAAAGGGGAGGGAAATGGCGATTGCACCAGAACCCAATTTGCTAATCTGCGGGCATGTCAAATTCAGATCTTTGGTGACCTTGAACAGAAAAATTCACAAGTTGCAGACTTACCAGAAGTTGCTCAAGAAAACAAAAGTAAGCAAGCATGCTGACAATCACCAGAATAGGAACGTCCTGCCAGACCCTGCCAAATTTTGTGCAAGCTAAAACAATCTAACAGGATGATCCCAAATCTTAAGAGAAGAAAAAAGAGAAATTGAATATGCACTAAGTTGAATCACAGGACATTGTCATCTTTTATTACAAAATGAAGTGTAGGCCCAAAACAAAGGGAAGAAAAGGGCAAATCAGCGTTTAGATAGCTTCTCGTAACTATTGGAATTAAAATACTGCGATACAGTTGGAAAGATATAATTATAGACCAACTGCAATAGTAACAGAGATCATTAACATTTTATTTTCTGCTCTCCTATATAAGATGGAGATTTTATAGAAAGGAAAAGGAAAAAGAAAACACAGAAGGCATTTAAAAACACAGAATGCAGATGAGAATAGCTCCAGTTACCTATACTGAGCAGGTCCCAACACATTGCGAGCAGCGCTTCCTCGAGAATTGAGAGCCTGAGTATTTTGAACTCGTAAAAGGGTAACTGGAAGGTTCTTAACATCTTGCTTGCACACATCACATGTTTTGTTACCTTTAATGCTAAACCATTTTATGGCACATTCTTCATGTGCTAATGCAAGTTCCCCTTTGCAACTGCATTCCATCTTGAGGGTGTCACCCCCTTCCCCCAGTTCAACCAAGCAGATCCTGCATACAGCCTCTTCTTCAGGGATGTCTTCGCCACCATCATTGTTCTCATCTGAACCACAAGGCTAAGATAAGGCAAAGGTTGGTTATCACAAGTAACAAAATAAAAAGAAAGCTGCAGGCAAAAACTAAGTAGACAACCACTTTCTAATCTATAGTAACTAAATTGTTAATTCCAGCATGTATATACTTCAGCATAAAGTTCCACATCATACAGATTAAAATTTCATAGGTAGCATTCAGATTAAAATTTCATAGGTAGCATTCATTTATCAGTGGGCAATTCCTTGCAAGCTCAATATGATAATACCAACTCAGTTGATCAAGGCCCCTCTTAACCAGTTCAATTAATTATTTTTTCCACAAGAAATAAAGATTAAAAGGCAAGTTAACACAATGCTACAAATTATCTAGATCAAATTCTTCACATCCCTGTTCCCTTTTCACTCTTTCATTTTCATCTCTTGAAAGAGGGAAAGGGGGCTGGAAAAGGGGAAGGTATGCAATAGATAGACAGAGTATCAATATTTGAACATATTTACCAGTATCACCCCTAGTAGGCGTAGTTGCCATTCCCGTGACAGGAGTTACCCGTGGTGTAGCTGGAACGACGCGAAATTTGCCACTGAACGAATCCAAGTTCTTTATGCTTCCCTCTTTGCTCATCACAGGAACAGACAGTGATCGATGAATGGGTCGCTGGGCTTCTCCTTTCTGTAAAAAGAGAGTTTCAAACCATCAAATGGTGGCAGACTGCTGCGGCCACATTATGCATGAAAAATACAAAATTATTCAGCTAGTTACAAAAATAAATTTGAGACGTATGCCTTTTTTCAACACAAGGAATCTTAAATACAGAAAGAGTGGCAGGTGTCTTGTAAATGGTCTAATATTGATTTTCCTTTTAGGCTGTTCCATATTACCAGCTTCATTTATTTTATACGACATGTTGCAATATGAATAAAATTTACATTGCAATGAAGCTCATCAAGAATATTTGGACAACTCATAAGTGATAAGATCATCTTAGCTGCAATAGACAAAAATATTTTTCAAAATGGAGATCCTCGCAGCAGAACTTACTGGATTAATTGGGTTTCCTCCATGTGTAGATTCCGGATTTGAGTGTGCAATAGGAGTAACCGGCAAAGATGATGGTTTTTTCATCTTAAGTGTAAAAAATTTGGAGAGAGACAGAGTTCTAGACATAAACGGTTTATCCCTTCTCAATGTTGATGAACCCCCAAGGGCTAGGATAGCAGCCTTCTCAATATCCGAAGTAGTATTGCGAAATTTGAAACTTAACCTTGGAATTAAAGTCTTTATGCTTGATCTACTTGATGATGGAGGATCTGGGGACTTGTTCAGTTTTACAAATCCTGGGCTTTGCATTGGGGAAAAGTTCACCCTTTTCGGAGTGCGACTTGGTGTTGGAGGCATGTTTATCATTGCAAAATCATCCCTGGAATCCTCAAGAGTTCTTGATGGAATTTCTAAAACTAGGTTTGATCGCCTGTGGGGTGTATCCTCTGGCATCTCCTCCATTATCTCAGTTGAACTCCCAACCTGGAGCATAAAAAAAGAGAATAGTAATTGGTATAAACCACTACAAAACAATATATAGGGAAATTTGCAAATACAACTAACTTGAGTAGCTAACAAGAAACAAGAAGGCGCAATTAACAAAACTGACAGTCATATTGCAAAATAAATCGGTTCTGAATGTAACAATGAATAAACCTGAGTCAAAACAATAGGCAGAACTTTTGATGCAGGTGTCACACTTTTCATAGAGATAGAAATATTGAAGTACAGAGGATTAAATAAGGTGGCCACAAAGGTATGTTGAATTCAGTTTCAGAAAAAATGATGAAGACAGCACAATTTATGAAATGAATTGTATGTATTTAGCCGATAAACAGATCTTCATAAGTCCCCAAAGGTTTTCCATTAACGGCTGTTTTGGAGGTTATGAAAAACAGCAAACTTGCAGGAGTAATGAAGTTTAACCAGAAGGCCTTTAGAAAGTTGGCGTGGGGATGACTTTCTACAAATTCAGGTAATCTGCTATTCAATAGCCCTCAAATGCAGAAGAATCGTTGGAAAACTTGCAAGCATGCAGTCATGAGATTTTAAAGAGTTTTATCACAAAGCCAAGCCGGAAGTATCTCCGCTATACTTCTGTTCATAAGAAACATTCGGTGAAACTCAAAAGTGAGGCGCATCGCCTAGTTAAATAACTTGTTTTTATCTCCAGCATTGTATAGACAGCTTTTTATCAATCAAAACATCAAAACCAGTTCTTTGCTCTCAACAGTGGGGAATTGAGGGAAGAAGAAATGAATAAAAAGTGAATAAAATCTCAGTAGAGTGTGTGATCATGATGTCCGTGTAATCAAAAAGCTAAAACTATTGTGGGAATCGAAAGAAAACTATAAAGAAGAGTAGCAGATACAACAACCAAAGAAGGACAAAGGGAAGAAACAAAGAACACACCCTTTGAGCTGGAGGATCAACAGAGTTGCTAAAACCCCCTCCACCAACCTTCTGTGATTCAGGCTGTTCTTGATTTCCCATACTTTCACGAGCACTCTTCAAAGACCCAAACTGGCAAAGGCCAGAACTTTCCTGCCTCACCTTGTACAGCAATGAACTGTTTTTGATGTTTAGCTGACTTCTCCAAATGCCCTTTTGAAGAAGATAGAAGGAAATGAAGTATAAGCAGAGAGACACCTGTATGGCTCTGCTAAAGTTTCAATTTTTATATGTTTTTCCAACAAGGAAGAGAAAGGAAAAGGTGGCTCCTGGCGTAATCCTAGGTAAAGAAAATCATAACAAGGGGTTTATGAGGTTTATCTGTTTCTTCCATTTCAGTGGCTCTCTTCCATCTCCTCTCAATTTCAGAAAACATCAAGTTTGGCCCACCGTTTCAGGTATATGCAACCATATGTGGAAAAAGAAAAACTTTGGAAGAGGCCTCTGTCCTTTTCTTGTGAACGATGATGCAAAGGGCTAAAAACTTGTAAAATTAATAAAAGGATGAAGTAGTAATTGATTGACCTTTTGCATACCAAGATTCCCCAAATTATTTAAAAAAGATTTGAATAGACATACGAATGATTACACATATCAATATTAATGATAATATTTATTTAAATAGAGATATGAGTAAAAAGTTTAAAGTATAAATCACTATAGTAATAACAATGAGAATAAGAATAATTATAGTAAAAAATGAAAATATTAATAATAATATTTATTTAAACAGGGATATGAATAAACGGTTTAAGATATAAGTCGCGAAGAATAATAAAAATGAGAATAAGAATCATTATAGTAAGAAATGAAAATAGAGTATACTCTAATAAATTATATTTCTCTCATAATACAGAGAAATACAATATTATTGTAAATGAGAAATTTAAAATGTTAACTCTGTTGATACTAAACATGAATTTTGATTCTATACTTATACCTTTTTTCTTGTTACCCCCAAATAAGCACTTCCTTAGTGTTTTGGTAAAAAAAAGTTAAGTGATTTGCTTCTTTAAATCAATGTTTTAAAAAAGGAAAGTTAAATTGGTAAAAAAATTTAAGGTCTAAAAAATTTAGCGAAATTGTCATTGTTAAATATTGAATAAAATTAAATAATTTAAAATACGATTGAAAGAAATTATTTTTATTTATTGAATAATTTAAATTTTAATTAAAATTATTAAATAAAAATTTATTTATTTATTTTAATTTATAAATTTTTATCAAAAAAATAAATTTAAAATTTTATTAATTTAAAATTTAAAATTTTTATTTATTGATATAAAGAATTGGCATGACCTTTTAATAATATAATTGTAATGAATAACCCTTTCCACGACTTCTTTTTTTGTGTTAGTAGCAGGTTAGGTGGGCGGTACAGTTTCAATCGGTTGGGCAACCGCGCATGAAAGATGCATCTCTGAATAGACAATTCATAATTTTTTTTCCTTTTTTGTTTTTTTTTTTAATTGGGGTCATAACTAACTTGGAATGTCAAATTGGAATTTGGAAATCCATATGGCTATAAGGTGAATTTAAAGATTAAATTTATTACATAATATATAATAATTTTTTATTTAACAATATCATTATGAAAATATCTTAATTTAGATGAAAAATCAATAAGGCAGAATCTATAGAGTCGTCGTAATGTATACAACCTTTCTTTTGTATTTTTATAAAAAAATTATTTTCATAACTTGAATATGTGATCTTATGATTACAAAGGAATAATTTGTTCACCCTCATTCTTTAAATGATAGCATTGCATAATTGTAGTTGACAATATGTTTTTGAAATTAAAAATTTAGGGATAATATACCATAATTTAAAAATATAAATAAAATTTAATAATAGATAAGATAAGTCATTAAACTCAGTTATGGCAAAAAAAAAAGAGTGATGTATTTGTAAATCCAAGAATATATGTTACACTTACATGTCAATTGGGATTAAAAATCACAAATATCTTCATCGTTAACACGTAATTAAAATCCTGCTAAAACGTAAAGCCTGGAAAAAAAATCACAGATTATTTTTTAATTTTTGTTGTTGTATATGTTCACTTTTCTAGTTGGCAATGATACTTTTGCCCTTTAAAGTAGACTTGACATATTGATTCTTCTTCAATAATTGCAAATTCTAATCATTGTGGAAATAATTATAACCTTAGCCATCATTTCCCTATTTCTCCCATATTTTACCTTTTCTTTTCTAATCTTTCAAACTTTAAAATATCAATAATCCATTAAATTATTAATTTGATTTTTATATATATAAAAGCTGGCGTGATACAAAAGCCGGCCAATTCACAATAAAAATAAAACAAAGGCAATGTATAGAAGGGTAGATGACAAATACAATACAAAGTCAACACATAACATGTACGTAATCATTCACATATATAGTAAGAGCATTAGTCCCTACAAAATTAAATTTTTTTTCAGAATATGTATATATAGTAAACTAAGTAGAGTTATAGTTCCTACAAAACTAAATTTTTTGCCCCCCAAGATTAAAATCTTGAATTCGTCACTGATTAAACGGTTGCAATGTCTGTCGATTATGTAGAGACTGAAGAGGGTCTTGCAGATTTTCAGAAAAATATTCAAATGAATGATGAACAAGCTCAAAGCCATTGCCTATAAGAACAGTCCCTCAACCACCATCCTCTTCCTTTATAACCAGTTTCAAAAAAATTATTGAGACCTAATGCCTTTTATGAAGGGAAGAAAAGGGATTGTGTCTCGTTTTTTTTTTTACAAAGAAAAATACAAAGAAATCAAGCTTTGGAATACAGCACGCTGTTCGCGGAGAAGCTCCTGGATACCAACTGGCAGCTTCAGAAGAGTGTAGAGGTCCGGTCGAAGGATAACTGCAAGATTAGCCAATCTGTCAGCACATTGGTTTCTTTCTCGGTAGACACGTTAGAGGAGAACCTCCCAAAATCGATGGAGGAGCTCCTGGATACCTATCACTAAGAAAGAAACCTCAGTAAGCACAAAGTTAGGATCAGAGAGGATATTAATGATTTCTAGAGAGTCAATTTCGGCAATGATCCGACGATACCCCTGTTCTCAGGTCAAAGTAAGGTCAGAATACACACTCTAAAGTTTCGCTTCTAAGAACAACCTCCTACCAAGACTTTGCTGAAACCCCCGACACCAGATCCCATTACAATCCCGAACATACATGATTACACACATAAAAAATGGTTCATAAACAGTAATATATAGCTAGTCCTGAAAGACTCTTAAGGAAAAAGTTCATTCTAGGGTTAGGATTTTCCTGGATAAGCAGGAACCTGAGGATCATGAGTGTGGCAATGGATCGCATTAACCACCCTCTCCTCTTATGTAGTACTTACAGTTACAGATGGTACGTTACACCGCAGCTATGTATAATTAATCAGTTTGCTTACCAGATTCAACAACCCTAGAACTGACATAATGGTCCAAACATCTGCTTGAGTTGCCTTCAACTATATATGGTCACTTCCCCACTTAGACACCACTTAAGTAGAGGTGGAAAATGTCAATCTACATCGATCCCATATATATATATATATATATATTCTAGTTGGTTTCCTTCCCAGGTTCAATCATTCAATGAATATGAAGAGGAGCCCGCATGAAGCTGACATGCAATCTGCCAACTTCCAAGATATTTCCATAAGCGAAATCTTCACCAGGAACTTACTAAGTTGGTGATGCATATGGCTTCTCCCATCTCTTTCAGTGATTTTTCAATTACAAAAATAAGGATCAGCCTCTGTCCCCTCCAACCTCCAAAAAATCATATTAGTCAAGAGATAAGATTATCTCCATTATTAAAATGCCTAATTGGAAAGCATATGAGATATTGGGTTCCAGGAAGGGTTAGTTCACAATACCCTTATAAATTAACATTAGTTTCAAAATCAAAATTTATTTTAAAAAATATAATTATCTTTTTTTTTTTTAATTTTCATCAATTGCATGGGCGTGGGCGTCAGAATATGTTCTGTAGACTTTTAAGTATAGTTTAGGTTAGGCCTTGTTTCGACAACCTTAGCTAGAGCCTAACTCGAGAAACATAATTGGGTTAATAAGAAGAAGCCAGTTCGGTTGCAGGGATAAGGCCTGGATCCATCTTGGACTTTCTTATAGATCACCACTCCCAGGTCCCAGCCTTGTAAAATCAAATTCAGATTTTAAGTTTCAAAAATTAAGTTGATATTAAAGATTAGTTAAAATTAAAAAATTAAAAATATGATTATAAAATTTTTCTTTATTCATAAAGGAATTTAAATTTAAATTTAAAAATTGTTACGTAAAAATTAATTAATTTAATTTAATTTATAATAACTTATTGATTTACAAAAATCGACAATTTAACTAATAAATTGATTAGTTTTTAATAACAGGAGTTATTAAAGTAAATCAAATTGAAAAGTTAAACGTTTCAAAGTTTTTATAATTGAACACGTCAACTTTTTTAATCATTGGAATTCATAAAAAAGACGGGATATGAAAATTTTTAATTTTAATAAAATTTGGGTATGATTTTATATTATTTAGTACTTTTATATAAAAAGGGAAAATAAAGTTTAAGTGGATAAATACCAAGCTTCCTTTGTTTATCTTTTTATTTGTTTAGTAAATATGTACTTTTGAAAAGAGGGGCAAAAGTTAAATTTAACAAGAAAATATTATAAACTTTTAAAATTTAAATGTTTTGATGATATGTAAATTCTATGTAAATATTTTTAAAAGAAATTAATTATTGATATCTAAACACTTTACAAACATATAATTGATATATATTGACTATTTTCATAAATTTAAGGTGTTGTTTGTTAAGCAGCGTATTACATTAGCTGTTAGATGATTCTATTAGTGGTTAACTGATAGTTGACTATATCAGTTGATTTGACTAGCGGATAACATCAGCTATTTATTAAAGATATTTGATAAAATTAGCTATTTAGTATAAAATGACTTATGAGAACATAATTTTAAAAAAAATTATAAGGACATAAATATTATATTTCTTAGTATTTTGTTGAATATTCGTATAAGAATTTATATTTTAGATATTTAATTTTACAAAATTAAGTTTGTAACTTTAATAATAATAATAATAATAATAATAATAATAATAATAATAATAATAATAATAATCCAACGTTAAATTTTATATTAATATGAATGATATAACGAGTTACATCATATTAGTATTTTTATATAATATGTATGATATAGCGAGCTATACCATATTAATATTTTTATACAATATGTATGAATTTTGTTATTTAAATTATTAAAAAAAATTATAAGGATATGACTTAAAAAATTATAAAATCACGATTAAATATTTAATTTTATAAAAATTAAAATTTTGACAATAATAAAAAATAAAACAAAAATTAAAATTTACAAAAAAAAATTTGCAAATTGTTCGTGCATAATTCTTCAACATAACATAGTGCGATGCATGATACCATTCTTCATAATTAATTTTGCTAGAGTGTCGTGCATCAATTATGGTAGAATGTTATGCTATTTATAAGAATTAATTTTGCCACAGTGCCATGCATCAATTATGTTACAATGTCATGCACTAGAGCATAATTAATAATAATTCAATTATGCCACACTTTAGCACAATTAATTAATTATAATTAGGCATAATTCTTCTGTTACGATCTTATTTTGAGAGTATTCATCCATTCACAAAATATAAATAGATAAATATTGATAGACAGTTGATCTAGACCTGCTATAGCTAGATGTTTTTCAAGACATAACTATAATCATTCTACATGATCATCGTCGTCGTCATCGTATCCTGAAATTTCGCAATGAAATAGGACCGCAATCATTCTACATAAGGTAAGGAGAATAAACCACCCTGTTCCCAGGACCACTTGAAATCGGAGCAAGCACCGTCGGTTTCTGATCAACGGCAGTTCAGTTTTCAGAATAAGATATTGCAACGGTCCACACAGCGGAATTAAATGATAAGGCGTGAAAAGCGGCCCCAGTCGACGCGGTTTTGTCAGCTAATAATGCACCGCTGCACATGCTAGGCAGATGTCGTTGCACTCTCGAAGTACCTCTTTCAAGTTTCAACACGTAGTCAGATGATTACGTCATCATCCACCGACACTTCACTAGGTCTTGTGATGAGCCCTAAAATTATACTTACTATACGTACATACACCCCCTCGTTTGCTTTCAGCGATATAAAACCCAAAATCCGACTGTCTCTGGTCCTAATTTCTGGGTTTGTGTTTCACTTTTTTGGGTGTCTAATCTTGATTCTTTTTATTCTGGGTTTGTGTTTGTTTCTTTCCATTGTGATTTGGAGGATTAAGGCTCAACCGGATGTAATGTAGTTCGGGTTCTTTAGTGAAATACGAGGTGATGTAGAGAGATCTTCGAAGAATGGTGGTTTTCAACCAGAGGAAGATGGATACTACTTGGTTTGAGTCTAATCCAAGAAAAGTTCATAAGAGGGTTTGGTTAAGTTTCCAAAAATCAATGGGTGTCCTTGTGGGTGGGAATCACACCTCCTCCAGGTTTTGCACTCGCTAAGTTTGTGTCTTTTTCAGTTTGGCTTCAATCTCTCTTTGCAAATTGGTTTTTCGTTACTTGTTTCGAATACCCATTATTTGATATTGTTGGTTTTTATTAAAGACTCGATCTTTGGGGCTGATTTAGTGGTTGTTAGTAAGAGCTAATGGTTTTGAAGGCCTTGAGATTCCAGATCCTTAGTGGGTCTGTAGCCAGGCGATTGCTTCTTCGCTCATTTATGCTTGCCTCGGCTATTTCAATCTTTCCTCTGTTGCAAATCCTGTCTGGTTCTAACCCGGGATTGATCGATTCCATGTACTATAATGAATGTGATTCGCCACACATGGGCGCGGCTTTGTTCGCGAATCGATTGTTGATGCCAATTTGGTCATCGTTTGGCGGCAAGGAAGATGTCAACTTGACTGCTGGTGTTGTCAGAGAGCTAATGGGCATGCAAATGTTGGATTACGATGCAAAAGTTCTCTGCGTTGGTGAAGGATCGGCCGGTGCCGTATATGCATTTCAAGAATTAGGATTTGCCAACGTTTGTGGGGTTCATAGACACCCCTTTTTCTCGCTCAAGAATAAGAAGTTGGTTTATCAACTTGAGTATGCAGACAATTCCTTCGACTTAGTGGTCTCCAGGGACTTGGATAAGGTTTCAGTCCCTGCTATACTTGTGCTCGAGATTGAGCGCATTCTCAAACCTGGTGGAATCGGGGCTATGCTTGTAGGCTTTGATGACATGAATATGAATAGCTTGATTAGATCAGCCACACCGGTTTCATCATTGTTGAAAGATTCCAACGTCATACGCGTCGGTCATGTTCAGGGTTTTACGCTGGTTGTTTTCAAGAAAAGAACTGTGGCTACTGGTTACTTCCAGCAATTTCACTTGCCAGCTGATTGCCAGTCTGTGGTCAATAACAGAGCTTTTGTGGACTACTTAGAGCCTTTGATGGAGAATAAGCAAATTGGATATGAGGAAAGGATTGCCTATCTGCCCCATTTTACTGATATGCTTTCCAGGAAGCGGTTAGTTTATGTCGACATTGGCACGGGGGAGAATCTGAATTCTACTTCGTTTTGGCCATTTTATCCTGTGAATCAAAAATCTTTCAACACGTACATTGTCGACCACAACACTTCGGCGCTGCTTTCCTGTGTCAAGAAGCCTGGTATTACCTTCATCTACTATCCAGGTCTTGCAGGAGAAAATGCTAATCAAAATCCTGAATTTGAAGATGACATGTTTCTGGAAGATGAAGGTTTTGATTTTCTTGCTTGGTTTAAGGAAACAGTTCGGTTCTCTGATTTTGTGGTACTGAAGATGAAAACAGGGAAGGTGGAACTGAAGTTTCTCATTGACTTGTTTAAAAGTGGAACCATATGCTTTGTTGATGAGCTATTCCTTAACTGCTCGGACGGCGTAGACGGTAAAGGCTTGCTTGAAGGGGATTGCATGGACCTCTTCAAGAGCCTCAGAAGCAGTGGTGTCTTCGTCCATCAGTGGTGGGGAGATTAAAAGCCAATGTATGGCTTCACTGCTCTGCTCATTGGACTCTTCGTATTATGTGTGTCTTTCTCTTCTTTACTATTATGTCGCTGCTGTTGTTCTGCTGTAGGATGCGAGCTGATGAAGCAAAGCCATCCAAAGTTGCCTTGTGGTTGGGCACTAAAACTAAATAAGCAACCATTTGTCGTCTATGTTAGCCTTGTGGTTGGGCACTTAAGCTAAATAAGCAACCATTCGTGTTTGATGTTTTGGGATAAATATTGTGCATGCTTTACTTGCTTTAACAGCATTGTTTCCTATCAAAAACTTGATCAATGAAAGGCTTCGTGTGGCCTTCTAAATGATACGGTTAGGAAACTATTACCTGATGAGTACATGAGAACTGATTAATGCTTTATCTGCCATTTTCACTTTTGGCAAGCTTGAGTCGCCTGACCAGTGTTGAAGATGATGACAGTTATTAACACAAGGGCAAAGAAGCACACAAGTATTTTAACCTCGAAGTACTTTCCATTTTGATAAAACTGGATGATTTGGATAGGGCGAGAAGCAGGTAGTTCGGAGACTGTCAAAACAGGAGGGCATTCTAGTGATAAAGAGTGTATAAGCTTTAATGCCTAACATTAAGGCCCGCAGGAAAGAACACTACTGTGACACTTTCGTAAATTGCTTTCTGTCTTCAAAATGTAGCCATCCTTGATGTCTCAATAGACAGTGCAAATGGACTTTGGTCAATTAGTATTTGCATCCATATAACATTATTTTTGCTTCAAAAGCAGCATATGAGAGTAAAAGAACCAGCAATAGCAACAAATTTGCAGGACAAACCAAGCATATATACCTTGTATTTGAAGATATTCTTCCAAGTTCCCAGGCATTGCGACAAGCGCTCATGTTTAAGCTGAAGGCATTGACTCGCATATTTTGGTACAATGCCATCACTATATCTTGCACCATACTGCATGTTGATTACAATTTCTTGTTGGTTGTTGGAAAAGCAGAAAATGTGAAGAAAAGGAGAACACAACAAACTACTGTACAACAAGCAAATGGTGACGTTTATCTTCTCCTCCATCATTCATCAGGCGATTCAGGCCCGTTATCAACTTTTATCTCTAAAAGCCTCTCAACTGGTTGTCGGCAAATGGGGCACCGATTTGTTTGTAACCTTAGAACTTTCGCACATCCGCTGCACATACACTGCATAAACAGAGAGATTCAGTAAAATATATATCATCAAGCATTGCATGTCTAAACAATTTGTGTCTAGCCAAAATAACAGCAAAATTCAAGCAGCTTATAACTTGTAAGATCAAACTCACATTTTGTTTACATCCTAAATATGCAACACAAAGTCCTAAAAAGAAAAAAAATATATGTTTTCAACACTATGGTGAGTGCACTGGAAGAGGCATTCTGTCTTCTGGGTCCTTTTAACCAGAAATGCTAATATTTCATAAGAAAATCAACTGTTTTCTCCGTGTTCCTTTCATCCCAATACAAGGATTGCAGGGGAGGTGGTTTAACTTTGAAGCATTAGTCAGAAAAGAAGGTATAACTGATTGCTAAGCTAAACTTATGGGCCTTAGCCAAATAACAAACTTAGTAATTATTTCTCATGCAACCATTCTCTCAAATACAGATTCAAGAAGTTTTTACTTACCATATGTCGGCACGGAAGAACAGTCGTATCTCTTGGTTCTGACAGGCAAATGACACATTCTTTTCCCGATTCATTGGCATCAACATCATTATCAACAGAATTTTCAATCCCATATATCTCCTGCAGCTCGTACCTCATGCCATTTACCCACAGAATCTGCTTCATTACCCTCACCTGGTACTGACCCTTCTCTTTCTCAAACACAGCCTGTGTTATCTGAGTGTTTGTAGCCCCAGACATTTGGCTTCCGTCTGATCCATGCTGGTTTGTAGGGCTTGCCTCAGCCTTCACCGCTAGTGGATAGACATCCATTTCACCCTCTTTAAATAACTCGCTCTCTTCAAACAACGTGAAGTCAATACCAGAACCTGAAGGCTGCCTAAACTTCTGGCCCAGACCTTGTTCGAAATTAACAGTCACTGGTGGATGGATGTTTTCCTTTGTTGGTGTCAGGACACAGTCCTCTCCTTCCTTTGCAAAGAAGGTAACAGTAATTCTGTTTAAAGAAAAAAGGTAATTCAGCTCTTATTAAAAATAAATATAATACAAACAATGACACAAAATTCAAAAGACAAAAACCACAACTTAAGACTTTTAGAAGAAAATTATAGAACCTAGAACTTGTAAAGCACCTAACAAGGAAAAATTCAATGCTTACACCAATTTAATCAAAGGTATAAGTATATATTTCATACTACTTTAAATGAAGAAATCCCATTCTCTAATACATCTCGTGTTATCTAAGGACAAAATGCGCCGGTAAAACAAATTAACGTCATAATTACATCAGGAGTGAGGATGGGAAAATTGAATCACAGTGAACTAGAACTCCGAGAATTAAATGGTCAGTTTGGAATTATTTAACAACTCTAGGTAGAAAATAAGGATTACAGAATGAAAAAATGACAGTGTGCATATCTGCTGCTCTTTAGCAGCATAGAACTCTACTTTTTATCATGTCTGAATCGTGGAAAGGAGCCAAAGAAACAAGCTATAAAACACTTATGAATCACCCATCCAACTCTGTCTGACAATATGAATGGCATCCTCAGCACTGTCAAGAAGCTGGAACAGTGATTTTATCATGGAGAAACGATATCAATATTCATTTTGCTCACTTCTAAAGTTCCTCTAGTAGGTTCACTTAACTATCAATACTCCAAAACATTAAAATCAACTTGCAAACTCATTTGAAAGAAGAACTTTCGTTGAAGGCAACCTCCACTTCATTAAATGGATAGTCGCCAAATAGTTACATTAGTCCATATATATATATATCCTTTAAATCTGCCCAAACACTAAATGTACGATCCCTTTACCTGCATTTAGAGTAATTCCCAATGTACATGTAGCAGTATAGTCCCTGTAACTGCATCTAGAGTACTATATTCTAGGCCAAGGAATTCACAATGGTAACTGAAAATCTAAGAAGAAATTGAGCCTAACTTATGATAAAAGCCCAGTTTCAGATAATCTCTCATCAAAGCATTTGACATGATCGATACAGTACACGAAACTGCCACAATATAAGCGACCAATCAATATCAGAAACTTACTCTAAATGGATCATCACATTCATCGAAACAAGTGAGTTAATCAATTACTCATGCAAACCCCATCAACCTTAAAAAGAAAACCTGAACAATGTCCAAAAACGACAACTGTATCATTTGAAAGCACACGTGCAAAAACGTAAGACCACCCACAACAAAAGGTTATTCAGTCTTTATTACCTTCCAGCAACAGTAGCATCAAACGTGAACGTTACAAGAAACTTTCCCGGATTTTCCTCATCAGCTTCCAGCCTCAAGGTTTCCTTCTTTAAATTAACATCATTCTTAATTGTCACCGCCTTCTGGTGCTCCACATAAGGCGGAGGAGGCGGCATCGGGGGCCCACATGGATATCTCCCGCCCACCCAGGCGTGCTCCACGCGGTGGGGATGATCGTATGGCGCCGGCAACGGAACCGGCGCTTGATGGTAACCATGGTACTGATAATACGGGTGAGGAGGGTTATGATTGGGGTATTGAGAAGGATACGGCGTTGCAGCAGCGAACACGTAGCGGTTGGCCGTGACCTCTGGCTGAATAGGCGGCGGCGGTGGCGGCGGTGGGTGGGTTCTCCGGTGGCCGCCGCGACGTCGTCGGGTGTTAACACCACCACTACTACCTATGTTACCCATAAAGTGGAAACAAGTGAACAAGATATGCAAACAAGAAAATGGATCTAATAAGAAGAAGAAGAAGGAAACTGGATTAAGAGAGAGAGAAATCTGGGTGTATAGACGTGGGAATCATGGGGATTATTATGTAAAGCTCCACCCACCCGACGCTCATGACAGAGTGATGGTGTTCGACGGATAGAGATAGATGAGGACCTTGGAATGTCGATTTCGACGGTGTTTTCCTTTTTCTAATTAAAATTAGATTACGGTTTTTTTAATATTACTTTTTAAAAATCAAACTTAAAATTAAATTGATAAATTAAAAAATTTAAGGATTAAAATATTCAATTATTATTATATTGTCATAAAATTGTCTAAAAAATAAATAAAATTTAAAAATTTTAAATATAATTAAAAAATTTATCTTCATCCATCTAAGGGTTTGAAATTTAATTAAAAAATTTTGTTAAATAAAAATTAGTTAATTAATTTTAGTTTATAACAACTTAATAATTTATAAAAATTGACCGATTGATTAATAAATATTTAATAATAAAATTTATCAAAATAAATTAAACTGACAAATTAAAAATCAAAAAGAAAAATTAAAAAATTCAAACTTTTTACTATTAAACGAATCAAATCAAGTAAATTTTTTATCATCGAGTCGTTACCTTCTCAACTTGATACTAAATTTATAAAACTTTTAATCTACTAACTTGTTAAAATTTGTATAAAAGATGTTTTTGTTGATGTAATATGGTATATTTAATATTAATAACATAATTTGTATAATGATCAATTATGTAATCATGCATTTGTAAGAGTTTTTTTTGTCTTTCAGGAGATGTCGCCTGAGTCGAAGCTGATGACTAATTTTTCTTCGTTGCATGATACATCCCTTATCAAGGGATTACAGCTAACCCAAAAGTTTGTTGCATTCTTAACGATAGAGATCGAACCAGAATCACTTGATTAAACAACGAACGTATGCGCCACCTATGTTAACTTACTTATAATTTATACAGTCACCGCTAGTTTTAGTGGAGAATACATGGCATAGATTATGGAAGGACCAGTATGGAGATTAGGAATCAATAGTAGGCCTAATTTAATTAACACAACACTTTGAGTGCAAGAATAATTCTCTATTTAATAAGAAAAAAACAGAATTTTATATATCTCGTCTTGTCTCTATCAGATGTTACTTTGTGATTCCTTGCATTGTGATTGGGCAAAGAAGCCAAAAGGCCACAAGTACAGCACTTCCTCGAGGCATCGCCTAACGCCTAAATATTATTCTTGCCTTGTGGTTTAGCACCAAAAGGCAAAAAGTGAAGACATATCACTCATCGTATGGACCAACTTTCTATAAATTGCGTTCCAACTTAGGGATACGTGTGAAATGGGTTTAACGTTTTTAAAATTATAATTTAAATCGATAAAATAAAAAATAAAAAATATACAAAATTTTACTAGTATTATACCGCCAGTTAAATATTGAATAAAATTTAAAAATTTAAAATATAATTAAAAGAAATTAAATTTATTTATCAAAAATTTTAAAGTTTAATTGAAAAATGTATTATTAATTACTCCATATGTTTCATAATAAGAGTCGTTTTAGATACATTTTAATTATTCAAAATAAGTGTCATTCTTGAATTTGTATGCATGTTTATAACTTTTTTTTCTAAAATTAACCTTTCATTTCTCTCTCATCTTAATTATACAGATCACAATTTCAAGGCAATTTCTCTCATAATTTCATTTAAGATG
>JANJEY010000004.1:62207585-62228326 GCA_024703695.1 Erythroxylum cataractarum | reverse complement strand
TTAATAATAGTGACTAATATTACTGCTTTTAGTGACAACTTTTACTTTCACTAAAAATACAATTTCTTGTAGTGGATATTTTACAGATTATTCATGAAGGGGTCCAAATTTGTTAGTTTCAAAACTTCAAATGTTAGCCGTAAAGTTTAAAGAACTAAAGATGAATGAAAATGAGATTATAGGGGATTTTCATGAAAGATTGTGTGATATAGCGAATCAGGTACATCAACTCAGGAAGAAATATTTTAATTTAAAACTAGAAAAGAAGACGCTGAGATCACTACGTCTGAGATTTATTTTGAAAATTGCAGCGATAGAGGAGGCTTACGACATCAATGATCTGTTATTGAAAAAGGTAACTGGAATTCTTACAAATTTTGAAATGAATCTACTAAGGGGTAAACAAGAAAAAGCAAAGGATTGACATTATAAGCATAAACTGGAAAATGTGTGAATGATATAAAAAATGAGCCCAACAAGAATGAAGATTTGGTTTTATTGACATGAAATTTCAGTAAGTGGCTGAATAAAGTAAAAAAATGTCACACTTGAGTTTAGGCAAAACTATGGAAGCTCAACGAACAACAACTTCAAACAACAAGCTAGGACTCAGAACGGTGAAAGAAATATGAGGAGAATTCAATGGCATAAGTGTTAGGACTTCGGACATATGTAAGTAGAATGTGTTGATACTTTGAAGAAGAGAAAAGAGATATCTTTTATTAGCACTTGGAGTGAGAATGAATCCGAAAGTTAATATAGTAATGAAGAAGAAATTGTAAATAGTGCTGTGTCAGTTGCTTTATATAGAAAAAATTCAGTTGCATGCCGAACAGTAACTAAGAAAGAAGTAATTGAAGATAAAAAGGGCTAAATTAGAAAATTTCGAAAAAAACAGAGACAAATTAGGTCAATGTTTAATCTTAGATTATGATAGTGATGAAAGTGATTTAGATGACAAAAGGAAGAATATTTATGAAGCTTACGAAGCGATGTATAAAAAATGGGTAAAAACATACAGAAAGAATAAAAGATTGAAGGAAGAAATTTTAAAATTTTTAATGAGTAAGGACTTTTTCTAATCATTTTTTAAAATTTTCAATTTTATTCAATCTTTAATTAATTTTATAATAATATAATATCGGTTGAACCTTTTAAATTTTAAATCTTTTGCCTTACAGATTTAACTTACGGCTCGATTTTTAAAACATTATATATATATATATATATATATATAATTTTTAAAAAATTTAATTTAATAAATAACTTTAAAACTTTATTTTTATTTATTTAAATAATAATATTTATTTATAATGATTAAAATTATGTATATGTATAATATATGGATTGATCATTTTTTATTGAAATTAAATTACTTTATTATTTTCTTTCCCAATACAGTTCAATTATAAATCACCTACAAAAATATAATTATGGATAGTATAAATACAATATCGATAAATTATAATATTATAACCTAAGCAATTGCATAATTAAAGGATTGTTGAAGTAGGTAGGACATCAAAATTATTTATTTATATAACTAATAAATAAATATTATTATTTATGTATAATGATTAAAATTATGTATATATGGATTGATCATTTTTTTTATTGAAATTAAATTACTTAATTATTTTCTTTCCGATACAGTTCAATTATAAATCACCTAAAAAAATATAATTATGGATAATAAATACAATATCGATAAATTATAATAGTATAACCTAAGCAATGCATAATTAAAGAAGGTAGCACATCAAATTCAACGGCGGAAAAGCAGATCCTCAGTTGGTCAATTCTTTCATTTGCAGAGCTTCATATTCTGATCTTTGTTTGTCCTTCTTATTCTTCTTCTTCTTGAGGTTGTACACAAGCCTACCCAATCCAACTGCACAAACACCTATTATTACTCCGAACACCATCCCTGTTGCTCTCCTCAGGTCTTCAGAAGAAGAGTGATAATAAGTTTGGCGTTCTTCTATAACCCCATTCACATCATCATAACCAGCGGACTCAGCAGGTGTAGTAGACCCTTTCACAACATCTGCTGGAAATGCCCGAGGTGGCATTGATATTGATGATGCAGGCCCTGTGGCCTTATCTGAAGCATAATCGTCATCTAGAGCTTGGACAACGGGTGGAGGAGAAGAAAGTTCCGGAGAGAGAAGTTCGTTATATTCATCAGCTCCTGGTGCTGGTGCAGAAGAGTCAGATGTGTTCATACACTCGGTTTGGCTTATCAACATTAAGAATGTAATAAGAAGAGAAACTAGTTTCAACATGGCTGAGAGAAAAAGTTGTGCAAGTCTTCATGGAAACTAAGGCTTCATATATACTTGTGGTGGCTTTCGATAGGAAGCTGAGAGTTGCATCAGAAAAACGGAGGTATAGGCTCACTATCCTGCATTAAGTTAATGACTTGTTCGATACATTATTTGTGGTTCTGAAAGCAATTCGAAGGTGACATAAGTCACCCTCGGTTTTAAATAAGAAGACATTATCTTACTGTTTTGCGAAGTTGATGAATAATTAATGAAAATTCCCAGTCATTAATTGCTATTGTTAGGACATGATGTACACTCTTCATAGTATTAATAATTTGTAAAATTATATATTTTAAATATATTATTTAAAAAATTTCAAAGAAATCCCTCTCACTTCTTTCCATGAAGAAATCAAGGAGAAGATCTTTCCTTTTCATGAGGAAATCAGGGAAAGGCCATTAACCATACAGTTATGTCTCTTCTCATAATTGGAACTTTATGGTACTGATTACTTCTAATTAGGAATATGCATTGCAAATTTTCAAATTTTAAAGATTTTTATTTTAGTATCTACCTTTTAAAAATTTTAATTATATTAAATCTACTATAATTTGAACCTTTTTCACTTTAATCTTTGATTTTTAAAAATTATCATTAATCCCTTTGGATTTTTTTCCATACTCTATGGCATGATTCTTTGTTAGAAAACTTAATGGACAATGGGGAAACGATACCATGTAAGAATATTAGGTATTACATGGTACAACACCTGTCATAGTTATTCCTTGTAACACATAACGTAAAGTGTGATAGCTAAACCACACGACATCATAGGGAGTGCAACTTCGTGTTAATCATATGCACGACATCGTATGAAGTCAGGAGAAAAATAATCATCTTCTTACAAATATATGAAGAATCCTTACGCATTAGAGAAGAGTAGGAATTTTATATATTTATGTTTCTCAATCTTATTGGTTTGTCAAATTGTGGTTTGCATTTTAGGGATTTGTTATTAGTGTTTTAAGTAGGGATATAAAATTTTTAAGCTTCAATTAGGGTTTTTCTATAAAGTTTTGTAATTTTAAATTTTATTTTAAGGGTTTTTTTTCTGAAAAATAAAGTGAAATATCACGAGTAAAGAAATGTGTTACAACCAAATTGTAATGCTTAAGAGGGTACTTACTCATGTTACAAAACCTCCTTGCAAATGCTTACTAAGCAATAGGTGCAAGTGATAAAAAGAGTTAAGTTAAATGTTTAGAGAAGACAACATGTTCAAACAACAGTTTTCGCCAATATTCCTCAGCAATACCAAATCCTTAATCCCATTGATGATTTCTATAAAGAGACACTCTAGTGGGGAGATCTTATTTGCAATTCTTCTGGAGTTTCTTTATCTCCAAATGGTGTGTACAAAGTCCTAAAGCTAGTGTGAATATCAGCTTGATAGGTTTTGGAAGAGCAGTCTGGGTTGAAAGCCATTGTACGGTATTTGTGACAGTGTTCCCTGGAGCAGACTAAAGGCATTTCTTTGTAACAATTTCCCATAATTTATTGGTAAAAGAGAACTTGAAAAACAAGTGATCTCTTGATTCCTCATATACTAAACACTAAGGACATGTTCTGTCAACTTGCAAGTATCGAACTGTTAGTAGTGTTGAGCCTATTTTTGATGGTGAGCTACAAAAGGAAAGAAATTTTGGGTCTTAATACCTTACTCCATATCATCTTGTACTAATCAACCATATGATATCTTCTTCCTAGCAGATCCTTGATGAATTTGTTGGATAATTAATGGAAAGGTTGATCTTTTTCGTAGAAAGTATCAGGAACAATTGGATTAGGCGTAGATAGGTTGTAGTTATCTTAAGTTGTTAGGGAATTACCAGGAACATTGATCAGTGAATTGATCTTAGTGTGAAGAGGTAGGATTAGTGAGTTCCTTGATGTGTTTAAGAGTGAAAAGGCTAGTCTTGGCTAGACCAATTATCAAACCATAAGGAAATTAGATTCCTATTGCCAATTTTGCATGAAACATTAGCTTGAACCATATATCTCTCAACTTCAATAACTAGTTTAGGAAGTAAGAATTTGAGTTGTTTTTGTTTATTTCCCATATACATCTGCCCTTGATGAAGTATGAATGTAACCATTTTAGCCATAGTGAATTCTCACCCTTTAGTGTCTACTAAAATCTTTTAAGGATTAGTGCATGATTGGTAGTTTTAACTAACGAGATACCAAGTCCTCCTTTGGGAAAACATAAGCTAGATCATTTGACTTTAGCTGCTTCTTTGGCACCATTTGAATGACTCCATAGGAAATCTTTTGAATAACCTTTCAATTGTGTTGATGATATTTTTAGATAGAAAAATATGAGAGCTCCAATATATGTGAAGTGAGTTGAGAACGTATTTAATAATTTACCCACATAGGATAGAAACTTATTCATCTAAGATTTGATTTTTTTTGAATTTTTTTAATGAGAGGTATGCAATCAATAAAGTTGAATCTTCTCGTAGAAACAAGTAGCCCCAAATATAGTAGTGGAGGAGATTTAGTGTGCATTCTAGTAATTGTTGCAATATGAGACTCTAATGTAGTAGCTCCTTTAGAAATTAGGAAGTGATTTTTGCATAAATTAATATGCAATTTAGATAATCTTTTAAAAGTTTCTAGAGCCTTCATAAATGTTTGAATGGAATCTATTGTGGCCTGCAAAATAAAAGGAGATCATTTGCAAAACATAGGTTAATTAAACCAAATTTCTTACATCTAAAATGGAACTGGATGTTGGGGTTGTGTACCATTTCTTGCTTGATAATTGGGTTTAGAGTCTCCATGCATAGAATAAAGAGATAGGGGGAGAGGGGATCCCCCCGTTTGAGGCCTCTTGCAACCTTGAAATAGCCTGTGGGGCTACCATTAACCAACATAGTTAGGATTGTAGATGAAATGCATTCCTTTAACCATTAAATGAAAACATTAGGAAATCCATAAGCCTTTAGCATCTTCCAGAGGAAATCCTAACTTACACTATCAAAGGCTTTGTGAAATCAATTTTGATAGTGCAATTAGGGATGGAACTGGATATGGAGTAACCTTTTTAATGTTCTTTCATAATTTGAACATTATCACTAATTTGCTTATTACACAAGTAATCTTGATTGTCATTGATTAGAGGAGTTATAGCTTTTTTCAATCTAGTTGCAAGGAATTTGGAGATGATTTTGTAGAGAAAGTTGGTACAAGTAATAGGTCTAAAGTCTCCAAAACAAGAGGGATTAGGACCTTTAAGGATCAGATATAAGAAGGTTTTGTTGATTTTTTTGAGGAGCACACCATTTGAGAAGAATTCTTGGACTGCCTTCTTAACATATTGACCTATGATATTCGAAGACCTTTGGAAGAAATATCCATTCAAACCACCAGGTCCTAGTGCTTTCATACCATCTAGACCAAAAACAACTTCATCAATCTCTTTATTAACCACAAGTTTAGTTAATGGATCCAAGTCCATATGGTAAAATTTCTTTGAGATGAATCTACAAAGTTTAGAGTAAGTTACAAAAGATGGACTAGGAGTGCCAATTTAGGGCTTTAATTATGATTTTTTAATTAAAGGTTTCAATTTTGGGTTTGTAATGAAGATTTTCTACTAGGGTTTTGAATTAGAGATTTTTAGTTAAATTATTTAATTTTGGGTTTGTGATAAAGGTATTTTATTAGGAGTTTTTTTGTAAGAGGTATTCAATTTAGGGTTTTCTTTATCTATTACTTGAATGGAATGCGGGTTTGGTTCTTATATGTATATATATATGCTGACATGTTGCAGCTTTTGTTATGTTTATATTTGACTGTGCACAAATGTTGGACGACTACTGGTTTAAAGTGTAATGTAGGACTTAGGAGAGGAGTTTGATGGTAGGGCAATAGTTTTGCACTATATTATGTATTTTGAGTGTTAAGAGATTACCTACAGTATCTCTTGTGCTGTACATAACTTTTATTTCTTTATAAAGTTATTGATTTACCAAAAAAAAATTAGAGTTTTCAATTTGGTTTTCCAATTAGGCTTTGCAATTTAAAGGTTCTATTAAGTTTTTACTTAGGGGTTTTCTATTAGGGTCTTTGATCAAGGGCTTTCATTAAGGGGTTTTCAACTAGGTTTACAATTTATGATTTTTTGGTTAGGATTTCTAATTAGGGGTTTTATGTTAAGATTTCAATTCATTATTCTCATTATTCTCATTAGTTTTTTTACATATTGTATTGTAATACAAAGAAGGAGACTTGCCATCTATCCCTTTGTTACTCTACTTTGAAGGTACTAAACTACTAGTATGTCAAGTTGGTTTTCTATTTGTTTTTTTTTATTAATATGAATTTGATTTATATTTTGTTTTCAAATATTTCTATATAACTAGCTATTAAGTTGGTGGTGTTGGGTTAACAGCTACAAGCACTATTTTCTTAGAGTCTAAATGACTTAGTTCAGGTTGGCATTCCAACTTCATGACATTTTTTATTGTTCTTTAATGTGTATTATTGGTTAAAATATGATTTGTTGATTGCTTATAATTTAGGATTGAATCATTTTAATAAAATGTTGGATAAATTAGGTTCTCTTTTGGCTTATAGAATGTTATAATGTTATAACTTAGGTTGTTTGTAACTTAGGATCAAGTCATATGATTTTGGATTGTTCTTCATTACACTTTTTCTTTGTTTCTTAACATAATGTTATAATGTTATTGTAGGTACTTGTTAAAAATGGTTGCTGCACTTGACCTTCGAATTAGGTTGCAGTATTCTGATGAATGTTTTAAGTTTAAACTAGATATGAAATACAAAGGTGGGGAGATAAGATTATTTTAATATTGAGTTAGATGAGATAACCTTAGTTGATTACATACTTAATGCTAAGAAGTTAGGGTATAACAAAGCATGAAAATTTATGTATAAATTCTCACATGAATCATTTGAAGATATTTTGAGGCCACTAAAACATGATAATATGATGTAAAGATATTGATACAAATAATTGGGAAAAGATTAGTACAATTAAAGTGTATTTAAATGGAAAAAATATCTTAAAGTTTACATATCTAATGACATATGTTAAGTATACCTATTCATGTACAATGAAGTAGACACTTCACCATTACTGAAGCATCTATTGTAGTACCCATTGAAGAAGCCGATAAAGCATCTACTTAGTCACACGTTGAAACACCCACTAAAATAGCCACTATAGCACTCACTAAGTATCCAATAACTTAGAAGATCTAACATATAAAGATAAAAATTTAATATATTTAAGTGACTTAGGGTATTTAATAGAAGAAATTACATAAGATATATTGAATGTGGTATAAAAGAAGAATTATATAATGTGAGTGAGCAATGAAAGGGTCCCACAAATATTGATTTAGGGAAAAAAATAAAATTGAAATTAATGACAAAGGCATTGTTTTTGTATAAAAGTTGTGCCTATTTTTTTTACTTAAAAATGTTAGGTTCTAGATCTAGGTTATGGCCCTTATATGAAAGTATGAGGTTTACTCTTAGGGTGAGTCCTAATGGATATGTCGTGCATACATTTATGTATATGCTTAGAATTGGATGCTCTAAACTTATTTGTAATTTAGGAAATGGTTCATCACTATATAAATGTTGTCGTTTATCAAAAGTAATTTTAGTATTAGGAACACTCATAATTATATCAAATTCCATGATCATTATATGAACCCTTTTAAGCTCTTAACATGTTTTTGAGTTTTTCACTTCTTTTTGTAAACTTGGATAACGAGTCCTTAAGGGTGTCAACCTCCTTTTTCAATGCTTTAATCTTATGCTTTAATTAATGTAAGTCATAACTATCAATAATGGCCACATTTTTAGATGCCTTGATACTACATAATTCACTCTTTATCTTTTCATTATCAATTATACACACATCTAGATTCTTTTGAGGCCTTTTGAGTTTATACAATAGCTTTTTCTTTTTCATGAACATAACTTTAAAGCTCTCAGCTTGTTCATTAAATTTCAAACTGACATCGTTAACTTTATCATAAGAATTAGATTTAGAGAGGACCTCATCATAATTTTTAGCCATGAAGCACATGTGAGCTACATTTCTTTTTGAATGCTCATTTTCGGAATCACTTATGTCATCCCAAGTGGAACCTTTAAATGCCTTCTTTTCTCCTTTTTTTTCCTTTTCTCCTTCTTATCATTTCTCTCATATTTTTCATTTTCTTTGAGGAAAGGGCATTAAGACTTCATGTGTCTAGGTTTCTTACATTCAAAATAAATAATATTATTTGATTTGCAATTTGAATCTATCTCACCGCCTTTGAAGTCTTTTCTTTTTAAAGAGTTTTTCTTTATTAAGAATTTCTTGAATTTTCTAATGATTAAGGCGATTTCTTCTTCATCGCTTTACTAGTTAATCTATCTTCCTCTTCACTTGATTCTTTATTTGAGACTTTAAAAAATATTTTTTTGTTTGAAATCATCATTTCTTTTTGTGTCTCTTGCAGCCTCATATTGTATATGAAAAGAGACCCAACAAGCTCTTTTAATAGTAATGTTAGATCTTTTACTTCTTATATGGCTATAATTTTAGCTTTGCATGTTTTTAGAAGTGACCTCAACAATTTTCTTGCCATTTCAATGTTAATGTAGATATTTTCGAGACCTTTGAGAGCATTAATAATAATCAATAAGTCTAGTGTATATCCTAGATATGTTTTCATCATGCTTCATTTGAAACAATTTATATTAGTGTACTAGCATGATAACTTTGTACTCTTTTACTTGATTTGTTCCCTCATGGATAAATTATAAAATATCACAAATTTCATAAGTTATTTTACACATAGAGATTCTGTTAAATTTGTTTCTTCCTAATGCATACACTAAAAATATGAATGCTTTGCTATTAAAGGAAATTACTCTCTTTTCTTGAAGATCACATTCTTCTTTTAGCTTAGGAACCTTTTTTACCATCTATGATTTTAGTAGGAATGAATGGACCACATAAGACAATTTTTTGCAAATCAACATTTCAATCATCAAGGAAAATTTCATTATTGTTTCTTAATAAAGATAGTTATTTCCATCAAAGAAGGGAGCTTTACTAATGTTTTATCCCTTTCGGTTAAATGATGATGATAATACTCCTAAATATACTATTATAATCTTTAAAATGGGATTTTATTTAAAATATTGTTCTAATAGAATTGCTTTGATGCCACTTTTTAATCTCTAATGACAACTAAGAGAGTGGTGAATTGGATATCTATAAAATTTAATAAAATTTTCTAACTAAATAAACTCACTTTAACAATGTTCAATATATGTAACAATAAAGAAATTGCTTAGCTTAAATTAATCAAATAATTAAATAATAATTTAAAGTGGATAGGGAAGAGAGAACACAAATTAATCAAATGATGACTAATAAAGAGGATAGGTATGAAAGAACATAAATTGATTTAATGTGGTTTGATAAATTATCCTTTTCTACATTCACTCTTAAGTCTCTTCTTGGAATTCCACTCTAATTCTTTTTTCAAGGCAAATAACAACCTTTTATAATCTCTTTTTGACAAAAGGAACCCTTTTACAATCTTCCTTCATACTGAAGAGGAGCCTTAGTACCACTTAGAACACTCCTAAATACCATATATAACCACCCTAAAAAATGTTTGCAACTTAAAATATCTCACTTTATCAACTTGATAATACCAAGAAGGCTCACTCACTCAAAATGAGACAATAAATGCTCAAATTATTAGAAAACATTTAAAAATATGTGTAAAAGACACCCAAATACTTTTGATGAGAAAGCCAAGGAGAAAAAATGTATTTATGGAATTTGGGATCTCTACTAGCCATAAGACAACAAAACTAGTTGTTACAATGGCTAGTTGCAGAGCACTAATCGATCGGTGTAGTATATTGGTCGACCGATATGCAGTAAATATACAAATTCACTACATGTTGAGATAGTGGTTGACCACTCAATATATCGGTCAACTAGTGTGTCTCTTAAAGGGGTATTGGTTGACCACACTACTACATTGATGTACCAATATGTCAACATACTCACCTATTACATTTTAAGGTTACATTGGTCAACCACTAATCTATATTATTCGACAATCTCTCTAAAGACATATTTTAACAACCTAAAATGATCAAAATTAACTTTTTTTTCATGTAATTATCATTAAAAAAATTTAAAATATTCCTTAAAGAGTGTTTGTAAAATCAAGAGGCTTTTCACTTAAGACAAAACTTGAATATCTCTTTATAAATGAAAAGAATCATGCAATAAAATGATATAAAATATTTATAAATGGCGAGCTATTAAGATTACCAAAATAATAAAGTAAGATCACAATTAATATTATAAACTAGAAAAGGACCTTGATATGCCTTAATCTTCTTTTATTTTTGACTTGATCTACACTTTATATATTGTAAACATTATCTTTTCTTTTTTCATCTTCACGATGTATCGTCTTGAGTTATACATGGGTTTATCTTATTCTTATAAGAATTCTCATCAAGATAGCAAATTCATTATTAGAATTCATGTTCAATAATGATTAAAATATTGATTGGAACCTTCTTTAGTTCAACACAAAATATGGTGGAATATTGACAATAATCATTGGAAAGTATCCAAATAAAAATGATTTCTAGGTTGTTTACTTGATTAAATTGGCAATAGTTGTTCATGGGTGTTCATAAGTGACATACAAAAGGTAAATCAATAAATACTAAAAGCTAACTTTTATATTAAATGTCAACTAATGTGACCAAACTATAGAGCATAATCAAGGAGGTATATATGTAGTTACAAAATTCCAAAAAATTAAATATATCTAGTTACAAAATTCTAAAAAATTACCGGTGTAGATATGCTTTAATGTAAACTATAAGAGTGATTTACTATCAAATAACACTACATATTGTTTTAATTCATACTTAAGGAATGCAAAGGATAAAACAACTTTAACATACTTAGATTCCATAAAAAAAGAAATAGGGAATGGTTTTATACAACAATAGTATATGTCTTAACGGTATATAAAAATTAGAGAAAAACAAAAAAGAGGCTTCTATTTATTTGGGTCATTTTACAGGTGACAGAAAATTTGAAGTTGAACAATATGTAAATAACCATCATATAGTGAACCTTGAAATAAATGATACTACTTATTTGACTCTTTTGTAGGTGATGGAAAATTTGAAGTTGAATACTATATTAATGACCATCATATAGTGAGCCCATAACAAATTATTAAAGTTATAAGAAATATGATTTGACTGGGATCTCCTATATCTATACCATTTCAGCAATCATTTTAGAGAGAGGAGATCCAAAGGCATATATAAATAGAGTAATACACTAAAGAGACATATATGAGGTGTTAATAGAAAAGTGTAAACCTAGTACAGCTAAATAGTTTTGGTCAATATTTAGGGAAGGATATGGACACACTTTCAAACCTCTCACCTATACGAAAAAAGCAGGAAGACCAAAGGAAAAGAGAAAAAAGGAGAAGCTAATGAAGGTAAGAAGTGTACTCTATCAACTAGAACTATATGAAATGTCACCTACAAGAAATGCAAAAATGTTGGACATAATTTCAAAACATGTAAGATGCCATTCATTAAGTCATATGACATGGTCCATTGTCAATATATAATAATGGTAAGATTTCTCATACAATAATATGTCATCTTTATTTTTCATACATGGTGAATTACACATGTTTCCTCAAGAAAGTGTAATAGTTAATCCATCGCAAAACAAAGTTGGGCACCAATTCAATAAACTAAAATGAAGAGAAAGGTAACCAATAATCAAGTTAAAAGATCTGAGATTTTAACAAGTTTACTAGCATATGGAGCTGGACTAGCCAAAAATATAAGAAGTAAGTTTGAACTCAGAACATTTAGATATAGAGGCACACCACTAATTTGGTTACATTGATGTGTATAACATATGCTCCTATATATTTATGAACTTTGAGATAGCTCCATGTGTATTGTCTTTTATATTGATGACCTTTTGGATAACTCAATGTGCGTTGTCTTTTATATTAATGGCCTAATAGACAACCTCATTAATATGTTATAAGTTTTATTTTTTAAAATCACAAGTGCGCAGTGTAGTTTTAGCTAGGATTAACAAGTAGAGCTGATCTCAAAAGGACAACAAGTACTAATAATAACCTTTTTTATTATTTAACTGAAGAATAAGATGATGGTATAGTTAAAATTAAACTAAACTAAAATTCAACACAATAATGAATTAGAACACAAATATTAATCAATATTAAATAACTAATACCTAGGTAATGAATCCTCCTAATATTTCTTCAGAAATAACCCTTATTATGTAATTCAATTGTTGATAATTTGACCATAGAAATTCCTATCTTATGTTAACATCTATCTCATTAGACCGTAGAAATTCCTATCTTATGTTAACATCTATCTCAAGACTATTAATAACTAACTCTCAATTGATTAACTGAAATCTCTTTCTAGTTAGAAACCTAAGATTGTATTACTCACTTTGTGAATTTCGCTAGTAAGTTTGACCCTAATTTAGAGGATTTATGTTAATTTATCTTTAGGTTCGTATGCAAATTCTTCCAATTATTATAATCTATTCATACAAAAGGTTATCAATCTCAATCATATGAAATCAAACATTAAACTAATATCCTGAATATATTAATTCAAGAATAAAAATGTATAGAAAATCATAATAAATTAATCAATCAAACATTGTTAAATAAAACATCAAATCATAATATTTGTCCCAACTTAGAGTTGATCATATCTAGGCACTAAGCCAATTTAATTTCTAAAAATAGAAAACAAAATAAACATCCAAATTTTAGAAGAATAATTAAAAACAAAAGAATCACACACACACACACACACATATCTTTTTTTTTTGGTAATATAATCCTTTTGAAACTTTTATGAAAGGTTGCTCTCTATCAGATCTATGAAGTAATCTTCTTATTTTCATTGTCCTAGGTTCAGAATTTGAGTCTCTAGCTCTAAATTTCATATCTAACTCTAACTTTAATTACGTCTTTTTCCCTCTTCATAATTGCCTTTTATGGTGTGACATTAGGATTTTTAGGACATACACGATCAATCATAGGAACGTGTGAGTGACAATGTATCTCAAAAACAACTCAAAATCACAGATTTACACATTTCCAACAGCTTACACAGTTAAAAGACACAACTGTATATGTGGCGTATATCTTCACATAGGCAAAAATGCCCTTAAAGCTTTACACGTTCACTGTCACCTATGTAGTTCCTTATATGGTCATGCGTACTTCTTACATGGGCACGTACATTGTCACACAAGCATGTACCTTCAAAGTAGATCCAATTCTTCCTTTTTTCCCTCAATTTACTTGAATTCTTCTCCTCTTAATCTATGAAGACAATTGTAACCTAAAAACACACTTGAAATAAAATAAATACAAAAAATAAACAAAATACACTAAATATGGATATAAAACATAATCCATTAAACATTTATTACTCATGTGCAAGTGTCTTTTCGTTTTTCTGACCATATTTTAAGACACATATGCATTGTCTTTTGTTTTTGTAGTATGTGGTAAGTTTCATGTACAACATTACTTTAGTTTGGAACATCTTTTTATGAATCTATTTTTGAAATTTTATAAATGAACATTGCATTATAACATACAAATCAAATAAAACTTAAATTCATTCTCATTAATTTAGCAAATAATTTCATACATTTACTATCCATTACAACTACTTATATATAAGCATCGTTATCCATTATGGCTCTTTCTTATTACTTGTATATATAGTTACTACTAGTAATACCGGACATAATCTAAGACAATATCATTAAACCATACACCTAACTAAGTTTACTATTATCTCTCTTATGTTTAATGCACATTATAAAAATGTTCTTTTCTCTTAACTCATTTATAACATCTACATTCTTAGAGTAAATATTTTGTCATACTACTCGAAAAATTTGTAACATTCCTTTCCCTATCATAAACAACAAAAATAATTGTCATTTTACTAACAATGCTCTTTTCTTAAAATCAATTAAAAATGCATACAGTTTACCCAATATTTCAAACATCTAAAGAACCTCCATTTAAGGTTCTTTATTGTCCAAAAAGTTTGTAAAGGACCCTCTACTCCACACTTGCAATAGACAGAAAATTTTACTATAATTGTTATTATGGATGTAGATTTTCATAGAACAATCCTCGTTGATCCAATATTTAATGTCCATATTATTACACTCAGGGAAAAAGAGAGTACCAAATCATTCTTTACATTCTTACAAAATAAAAAGGAGATAAAAAGTGCTATTAGAGATGTTAACCTACCCACTTCTTAACTGAAGGATTTTTCATCTTCACTTTATCTTTAAATTTAATTCTAAAATCAATATTCCTCAAATCTTATTAACAAATTCTTTTAAGTAATAAGGTTGTAACTAGAGAAAATTTAGGCATTAAGTATATTAAACATAGTTGTCCAATAATTGATGTGTGAACCATTTCCATAGACTAATAATCTTGAAAAATATCTTCGAAAATTATATGTGAACCATTTTCAAATTGTAACACCTCTATATATACACCCCTAAACAAAATTATAGTGAATTATTTTTTGGTTCTTCATCAAACATATAATAGGCGTAAAACACTTTTAATTTTCATATAACCACTAACTCAATTCCCCCCCTAATAATCATACTTCTATCAATAATTAATTCCACGCTAACTCAATACTACCTTAATAATCATTCACCCATATAATCATTTCCAATGACCTACCAATGTTTTCTAAGATAAGTAAACAAATTGTAAACAAAATTTGTAACTTTGTTTACCTCAAGGCCATCTCCTAAAGTCTTGACAACTACTAAGAACTCCCAAGCCCTAAGATGAATTTAGGATGAAAAGGTTTCTTAATTTCTTGATAATTACCAAGTTGTTCATACATAAATATAACATTGCGCTCCACATGACATCATGTCGTTTGGCTACATCATTGATGTGTTGCGTGATATAATCATAACAAATGTTTGCCACGTAACACTAATAAACGTCAAATAATGTTTGTTTTTCATTCTTCATTTTCTAACAAAGAGTGATATAATAAAAACCAAATCTTAGGAGCATAAATGATAGTTTTCAAAAATCAGAGACCAAAGTGAAAAAAAAAAGACCCTAGTAAAATTTAACCCTCAATTAAATGTTCAAATTTTAAAAATCAAACAACTCATTTCAAAAGATTGTCTTACATTAACATTTCACTTATAAAGCTGATTATACATTAAAGAAATTATGTGAACCTTTTTTTGAAATACTTTTTAAACATCAAATAAATAATTATGTTTCGATCACATAATTATCAATCAATTTATCACAAGAGATCCAAAAATTATGTTGACAAAAATAAATAATTATTTTAAATATTAATTTTAGCGTACTTACCTACCCACGAGTAAATTATTAATGTAAGAAATCTTCAAATTGATTTGTCTAATTTTTTAAAATTAAAAAACATTAAAAATTATAAATGTCTTAAAATATGTAACACTTAATTTGTAATTCCGCTTTAATTATAAGATTCTAGATTTTAACTTACCAAAAATGTAAGTAGGATTCAGTTTTAGAAGATGGTCAAGAAAACTTGAAAACTTAGGCAGTTTATATTAGACCAATCTGACATGATTGGTTTATATTTCGAAGAAACAAGAAGTAATTGTTGGGATCCTTCCTAGAGTTTGGCTCTCTGACACTAAAAGATTACATCAAAGTTGGGTCCGTGGACTAGTGGAATAAGAGTAATTGCTTTCCTCTGCCCACCTCAAACTAAAAGAGTGCATTGAGGATGCTACATACTCAATCTGTTAACGTAATCATCTGGTGACTGGTTGGATTTCTATCAAAATATTGTGTGTCTTTAAGTTTCAGATATTATTGGTTAAGTAATGTATGGGTTCTAAAAGAGGAAGACGATGTGATGGGGATAAAAACAACACACGGGACTTGCTCTTAGGATTTCACAAGATCATGATCATTACATGACTGCAAGAAATTGGAAGAAGAAAATACCAGGAGATGACAACATTTAAGTACCATAAAAAAGCAGTGCTGAAGCATCATGAGGTGACACAAGAAAATACCAGGAGATGACAACATTTCAGTACCATAAAAAAGCAGTGCTGAAGCATTATGAGGTGACACAATTGGCATCTTAACCAGCACAAGCACATAAAATGTACAAATTTGAAAAGGTCTGTAGCACTTTTGGCTTCTGGAATCAATTGCTCCTGAAGGACGAAATAGCCTTGACAGCACCTGCTCTCAGGATGTGTTGGTGATAGAATGCAGCAATAGCAGCACCAATGAAAGGTCCAACCCAGAAGATCCACTGAACCAAAAGCATCAACACCAAGGTTTGAGCACATACAAAAATACCAAATTATAAAGCAGAATTCAAAGTCAAGATACATACATGGTCATCCCACGCCTTCTCCTGGTTGTAGATCACTGCAGCTCCAAAACTTCTGGCTGGATTGATACCTGTGCCAGTAACTGGAATAGTGGCCAAATGAACCATGAACACGGCAAATCCAATTGGAAGTGGTGCCAAGACCTATTACAAGAAACAGATAAAATAAGTTTTAAATTTTTGTACATTAGAAGTGTCGTCAGCTTCCAACAGATAGAGCTCTCACAGGAACGTGGGAGTCTCTGGCATTTCTCTTGGGATCAGTGGCAGAGAAAACAGTGTACACAAGAACAAAGGTACCAATAATCTCAGCCCCCAATCCAGTGCCTTTGCTGTACCCATAACTCAGCTCGTTGGCTCCACCACCGTATCTATTGTAATAAGCTTTTTGAAATGCCTTCACCAGCCCACACCCACATATCGCCCCCAAGCACTGGGCCACCATGTACACAATGGCTCTTACCAGAGACACCTTCCTTGCCAAAAACAACCCGAAAGTCACAGCCGGATTGATGTGCCCACCTGAATCCAAGAAAACATTTACAACCCAAATCAGCACTTGTTCTTAACATCGTAAATTTCAAATCTTTAATCATCTTCCCTACAAAGCGGTTGTTCTGACGAGATACAAAGGTTTTTATGAATGTTAATCAGATGGTTACTTGTGATTTTAACAGACCTGAGATACCGGCAGTGCAGTACACGAGAACGAAGATCATGCCGCCGAAGGCCCAAGCAATGCCGAGAATGCCAACACCGCCACATTGATCGGTGTTCTTGGCAGGGTCAGTCTGACTCTTGTAACCAATCACAGTCAAAACCGTGATGTACAAAAACAATAAGGTGGCAATGAACTCGGCAATGGCAGCCCTGTAAAAGGACCACTTGGTTAGCTCCTCCGGATCGACCAACGGAGCCGGTGGGGGGTCATGGTAGTCCTTGTCAATGTATTCACCACTCCGACCACCAACTTCAATGTCCTTCGCCATACAAACTTGTACCAACGAGAGCTATAGGATACTTGTTTTTTCAGATAATCTATGCAAAAAGAAGCTGCTTTGAGTGCTGTTTTGCGATGATATGATGTTACATTGTAAGGGGGTATTTATATCAAGTAGTACTGAGTGAGTGTTAAATCATCTTGGCTTCCTTCGCCGACCAAACTATATGAAAAATGGTTTTCTTCCACTTTCTGCGACCCCACCTTACACCGGCTTATCTTGATTAGGCTAGCTCTGAAATGATTGTACCAGTATGTTCCAGAGTTGAAAAGTTGGAAACGTAATGCATTGGATTCCACGAAACAACGCTCGTACACTATAGATTGCCACCTTGACAACACATGTTCATCTAACTTTGTCTTTGAACATCTGAACCAATTTCCTTTACTTTCTAGAGTCGTAGTTTGTGACGTTCTTTTTCTAAGTTTAGAGTTTCATAATTGTTTTCTGATTTATTGTCTATAATTCCGACAAGACAATGTCTGTTTCCTTTAACTCACTAAAATTAAGAAGATTGTGTCCTTCCTTTCCAGCCTTTCAGATCGAGAAGCTCTCTCTCCTATGGATAGCATCTTCTTTACGAGTATTGTGCGTGCGCTTTCCAAGAGTACCGACACGTGGCATAAACCCAAGACACCGACCAGACAAAAAAGAAAACGACACGAAGTCGTTTTGTCCTTTGGAAGAGCATATAAGTGGCTAACAAATTGCCACGTAAGCATTACACTGAAATTGGGTCCCACAGTTTCTCTATATTGATGAGCACGTTTTAAACTGCAAAAAAAGGATTGATCTGACCGACCAAAAGCCATCGTCTCCATCCAACACAGTAGATTCTCTCGATCACTCTTTTCTTTACACGTGGCAATACCTCCACCAATCATTTATCCTAATTTGCCTAGTGGAAAAATAGAAATTAGAAAAAAGGAAAATTCTGTGGCTGAAATTAAGCCACTTGGCAAGCACTATCTATCATGGAAATAGTTAAACTGGTCAATGCTTAGGTCGGTTTGTCCACTACATTATAAATTGTTCTTTGTACATTTTGGTGTACAATTTGATAAATTTACCGTAGGAACTAAAATCTTAAATGAGCATTATCATCTTTTTTGGGGTGGATGGAATTAAGTTGGGTCTTGTGATTCTCTTTTTTGTTTTAGGGAAATCGTAATTTAACATTTTATTAGTAGAGCTTAGTTTTCTTTTTCCTTTTATTATAACTTAATAGTTTGTAAATATATACAATCTAATGTTGATCAATATCATTGTTTATGAAAAACACAAAAATAGTGAGTTTTAAATATCAAATCATATGAATGATTAAAATATCTTGTTAAGTAATTTAAAGAAGATTAAGACTATAGACTTAGATACCAAATCTCTCAAATATAACTATAAAATTGTTTCATTGAAAAAAAGGTATTAGTATCGGTGGAAATGCCAACAACAACTCAAAACTTTATTTAGTAGAGATAATGAGAGTTATATCCGTAACAAATTAAAAATTTGGACGTTTGATTAATATGATTTTATGGTTCAAACTAGTATTATCAAATTGAATAAAACTTAAGATTTAAAATATATTTTATCTTGTACTTTATTACTTTTACTTGATATGAATTTTTATCTAGATGATGGTAAAAGTTCAATTATATCTAGAATATAATGCTATTACTATAATGATATTCCTCTGTATGCTTCACCAATTATCAATAAGCCATTAAAAGATCCCAACTCCTTGTACTAAAACAGATCCATAAAGTATACATAAAGTATATCTCATATTCAGATATAAGGTAATGTGAGTGATTAATATGATTTTAATTCATAGGGAGTAGCCACAACATTTCAAATTAATTACGATTATATATTTAGTTTTAAGATGACATTAAATTGTTAATTGTAATTAATCGTAAGTGATATGATAAAATCTACTCACAGAAATTTTGTTATATTTGTATGATTAATTAGGATGAAATATCGGATTATATTTCTTAATCTACCCACAAAAATTAAGAGAAGGAACATAATTCAATAGTTTTGTTATAAAATTATAGATGAATCTAATTGAGTAAAACTTTAGCCTACAGGCAAGCCTTACATCACCAGATTCATTTGTTAAAAGCATGATTTACATTGGTAAAACGTGAATTATTATTGGTCTTAAATTATATATAATAAGCATATATTTTTTAATTTTATATAAGCATATATTTTTTAATTTGCAATTACTTAGACTGTGAATATTTCTGATATTAAGTGTGATATTTTCAAATTGAGAGATGACAACTATAAGGTGTAGAATGAGAGAATTTTGATTCATTTGGGCTGGATGGATATAGACCATGCTATTAGAAAGGATGAACCATTGAGTATGATTGGAACCAACACTCTAGATGTTGTTGCTTTTTATGAAAAATGGGAGAGATCTAATCGCCTCTCTATAATGTTCGTAAAGACCAAAATACTTGTTGGTATTCATAGTTCTGTCGAACAATATATAATGTCAGGGATCTATTGAAGGCCACTAATGAGCAATTCGCTACATCTTATAAGGCCCTTGCTAGCACCTTGATTATTTAATTGTCATCCTTGAGGCTCACTGGAATAAAAGGTCTACATGATCATATCATGTGTATGAGGGACATAACGGTTCAACTGAAATCCTTGGTGTTAGAGTAGTGCCCTAAATGCAATCGCCTTTCGCGCGTTTTGTACAAAGTTCTGTACATACTTTATGAATAAATAAAGAAAGACATATTTCATTACTTTGCTGTTCATTGTTTATGAATGAATATTGATCAATAAGCAAATTAATGAAGTCCATGATATATGACATAGCATGAAGGAAATTATGATGTGATCATACTACTGAGATTCC
>JANJEY010000004.1:62171149-62183119 GCA_024703695.1 Erythroxylum cataractarum | reverse complement strand
GAAGATCTGGATCTCGAAGAATGAGCTCAAGGCATACTCCAAGATCTTAGTGTTTTGCCCATGTATTTCATGTTTTTTTTGTAATCAATGCTTTAGGTTGCATTTTGAGAAAACAGATGTATTTTGGCAAGATGTATTTTTGATTGAAATGTAATAGGCTTGAAATGCCTACTAAAGCATTGTAAAACATGTGTTTTGATTTAAATGAAATGCATGAATTATGATTTAGCATGATCTCCCAAAACCATTTACTACCATGTTTAAGCATAGTTTCCAAAATTGTATGGAATGGCTTTGAAATTCATGTGATTAGGAGGATGATGTTAGTACAAGTGAGATTATAGTATGTTGAGAGTGGAATGAATGATTTGAGAGGATTAGAAGTGTTCATGATGTTATGGATAGATTTAGAAAGGTTAGGAGTGTTCATGGTGTTTGAGTTAAGTCGAGAGAGAGTGTAGAGGGTTAGGATCAAGTTCAGGATAGTTATAAGTCGAGTTATTGGTCCATATAAGTCGAGTTATTGGTCTCCGGTCCCCATAAGTCGACTTGTTAGTGATAAGTCGACTTATTTTTCTCGATAAGTCGACTTGTTAGTGATAAGTCGACTTATTTTTCTCGATAAGTCGAGTTGTTCAATATAAGTCGAGTTATAGGCTATCTTCCAGCATAAGTCGAGTTGTTAGTCAAGTGATTTGAGCATTGTTAGAGGCCGAATTTGGTTTTGTAGTCTTCATGAGAGTTGTATATCTAGATGTCTACTTTCAAATGGTGAAAGCACGAACACATTCTGACCTATATATAAAAAGTTATGGCAATTGTGCCAAAAGTGTTTCAGTTTGAATTTGGAAGTGAGCATGGTCTATTAAATTGGGCATAAACCCCTCATATGACCTCCAAATGAGGTGAGGCTTGAACCATTAGTTTTCTAAGACATATATCTTTCTCCATATAAAAATTTGTAGCATTTGGAGTTAAACTGAAAATAATTGAATGAAAGCAAGTAAGAGGTCAGTTAAGAGAGCTTGTTTCAGCTATGAACTCTTTTAGGTTTTTGGAGTGTATCTTGAGTTATATGGCTCCGATTAAGGGGATTCTTGCCTTTATACGACCGTGTGAGGCTTTAAGATATATTTGTTATGAACAAGTCCAAATGTGATTTTGATGTTTACGAAGCGTGTGCTCATCACTTTTATGAAACAGCAGCACATGGCACTGCAATGTTATAAGTGCAAGGTTTCAGAAATACGGTAGTTAAGCAGTTGGGCCTCGAGATCCGACTCTTGTGGGATCAGAGCAAGAGTGACAGTGTTAAGCCCAAGCAGTTGGGTCTCGGGATCCAACAGTTGGGGTCCGGTCTCCGGGTTGGGTCCTAACAATACATCATACCACATGTTGTTCAACCGTGTTACTCAAAAATGAATTCAAGTCTTCTGTCTAATCTGACTCTAACTCTGTCCAATAAAGATATGTTATTGTTTCTTCTTAAATTTTGCAGACTCTTTTACTCTTCCAAATTTCGTGGCTTGTCAACCAAGCCAACCTCAACCAACGTCGTCTTCCTCTTCATCTTCATTTCAACACTAAAGAAGGAACTCTCTCATCGTCTCGTCTCTTTTCGCCACCTTCCTACACTTTGTAATACCCAAATTTTCTAATCTCAACTACATCAAATTATGTGACTTTTACAAAAGATTACATTATTGAGCTAAACAAATTGAGTGATGAATACATCAAATTATGTGACTTTTACAAAAGATTACATTATTGAGCTAAACAAATTGAGTGATGAATACATTCTGTGATATTGCTTTTTGTCATTTTATCACAAAATTAGGAATGACATGAATCATTAGCAGTGATTTAGAAAAAGTTGATGTTATAAATTTATAAATGTTCTTAAGATCGTAACAGAGAACAATATTCTCTGGATTTCCTTCATATAACAACCTAAGTAAAATTATTCTAGTGACATGGATGTTCACTTTACCTAGGTAATTGTAATCTCTTGATTTCATAATATAGTGTAGCTTTTTTCTTTTGCTTTTCAATATCATTTCTTGTCTCCACAAATGTGTATCAAATTTCATTCTTCCTGATTGTATCAAATTTCTTGCACTTGTACGGTCGTGCAAGTTAAGTCACAACCGTGACTTTTCTTCGCCTCTATCCTTTATTCTAAAATTAATTTGTTGGAGGAGAAGAACTAGGGTATGACAAATTGAAAGGCTTAAATAGGCAAATAAGGGATGTATATCTTTTATACGATCATCTCTTAATCTTCTAAAGATGGTGTGATACAGTTTTGCCTTCATTTTGTAGTTGTAGCTTCAGAAATGTTGATGGGTTAAATTTGTGGGCGTAACTGTTTTACAGGTTCACTCTATAATTGAAGTAAATTGTAGCGGTTTAGTTCAACAAGAAAAGTGAATGTTTGATATTCTCATTTTTTCAAGCAAATAGAGGCATATTTCTTCAATTTTCCTTGTGTAGAATTTGATATTTGCTTTAATTAATAATTTTTAGTTAGCTTAGAAAGGTTCTTTTCTCCTATGTACCCTAACTTCAGTAGCCAGCCTCCTTTTGCTGCATTTTAAGAAATCAATAAGCACCTAGTAATGTCTACATCTTATGTACAAGCGCCTACTAATGCAAATAATTTTGCAATACGTTTAGTAAATATGGATGATTTTTGTTTGTTTGTTTTTGCACATCTTTTATTTCCTCCTGGTTATTTTGTTGGAATAGCCTCCATATAAAGTCTGTAGCAGCTGATAGTGTCAACTTGCTGTAATCATCACTGATCTCTCTGTTGAAGTGGTGTCAACCAGCAGCTGTGGTTGCGTTGTTGGTGACCAAGTAGTCCATTACGTGGAGGCCTTGAAGCATTGCTAGAGTTACTAACAAGTTGAAGACAAAAGTAGACGGGTATCACAAGTATCACTTCACATCAATTGTAAGAGCAAGCTTCAGAATGCAAGGTTGCTATATATTTTAGTCAATAAATAGCTAATTAGGAAACTATAAGTCAAGTGTGAATGACAATTAGTTGTGAAATAATTAGTTCGGTTGAATGAATTATTGTTAGATTTGATTTCTTTTTTAGGTTAATTATTTGAAAGGAAAGAAATTTTGGTTGAATGAATTCTAGTTAAGTATGATTTCTTTTTAGGGTTAATGTCAAAAGGGACACTTATTTGGGTTAAATCCATTGTTTATATTATAAATGTAATTTATGGATTATGAACCTTGTTGTATTGCTAATGAAGCCAGAAAAGTGCTTGTTGCATGTCTAATGAATGAAGGGTGGTTATAAATTATTACATGTTAACTTATGCTTTGTTATTCTTTGAAATAGATTATATTAATATATTATATGAACTATTTGTTTTTAATTTGTAAATGTGATGAAAGTAGGCCTAATGAATGAATAATAGTTATGGATGTGAACTATTAGGCCATAGTTAAGATTTTGATTTCACTTTCTATTTGTTACTATTTGTTAACTCCTACTTTGTTGTTCTATTAATTTATAAGGTGAATAGTATCTATTGTCCATTAACATGATCGGGTGTGAACAAAGATTGTTATCCGTTGATGCATAATAATAAGTATTTCTTTCACATCTTTATTTACACATATTTTTAATGTATTTTGCACTTAATTTAAGGACATATTATCTCAATAATTATTAGTATTTTTATTCAAAGAATGATATTACCATAAAATTGAAATGACCAGGTTACTAATTACAGTATTTGGAGACCAATCATTAACCAAAATACTAAATGAAATATTTTCTTAATTTCAAAAATAATATCTTTCGTTAACTTGACTTTATTATACAAAGTCAATTGGAAAAGACAATAAATTAGACAGAATAATTCTACTAAGCATTACAAGTTTTAAATTAAGGGAGATTACATTCTATATTTTTGTGATAACAAAACGTAAGTATCACTAATGAATTTATTTCTTATGACAGCAATAGTGGTTATGCACAAATCAAGATATATCTCATGAAGTCACTAAAGAAAAGTTGAAGTTCAACTTATTCATCTGAAGATTAAAATCAAGACCAAGAAAGAAAAAGCATTACAACGTTATAAATGAATATGTAATGTTTATTATGCATCCTAGTTAATCACCTTGATATTTTAAAGGCTTTTTATACATAAACACGTCATTATTTTAGCTCATTGCATAATTCTTTTTAGTCATTAAAAAGAATTAAGGCTTTGATTTTAAAGAAAATCCTCTTGATCCTTAAAACATAGATTTGGGTACATTTAAAAAAGTGTTTAACTCAATTCTGCATTAGAAAGATTAAGTTTACACATTTAAAGATGTTAGAATAATGATTTTAGGTGTATTGGTCAACTTATATAGGTTAATGGTAGAAAAATATAAGTTAAAGTTGTTAAAACTTGTGTACCAAAAGTCCATAGCAATATTGATTATGCATTGGTCAACCAATGTGTTATAATCAACCAATGTTCCAACAGTTAGTACATCTGTCAACCGCGTATTGATCAACCAGTGCAATCTTTATCAAGATTAACATTGGTCAACTAATGTGTTATAATCGACTAATGTTCTAACAATTAGTACATTGGTCAACCGCATATTGATCAACCAATACGCTAGTAATTGATAATGACAAGTTCTTATTTTTAACAACTAGTTTGATCCCCAAACCCAATAAGGTCTTCTGAATTTGTAAATTCTTTTATGAGTATAGTTACTCTTCTTCTTAGAGAAAGATTGTAAAAAGAGCTACTTTTACTCATGAAAAAAAAAATTATTACAAGAAGGTTCCTCTTCACATTGTTGAAAAAAAAGACTTATTGGAATTTTTAAAAAATGTCTTGAAGAGTGGATGTAGGCAAGATTGGTTTTTGAAACTACTATAAATCAAATTTCCTTTTTTTTTACTCCTACACTCATCAAATTATTGTTTGATTATGCTATTGATTAATATTAAGTTACTTTTATCATAAATCAGTGTTCCTTTCTTTTACTCCTACACTCTTCAAAGTATTGTTTAATTATGTTATTAATTGATATTAAGTTACTTTTTCATAAATTGATAATCTTACGAGTGACGTGTGCTCGTGACTGGGGAGGGACTCACGACGCACCCCTGACCCTCCCCAATCATGGGTGTCAGTCCTAAGGAGGGTCACATACTCTAGAGAAGGAGTCATGGCACGTCCCTGACCCTCCCCAGTCATGGGTGTGAGTCCTAGGGAGGGTCACATATCCTTTAAATAAACCATCTCTATTATACTTATTTATCTTCCTCTTTTTATTTTCCTTTGCTTTTTCTCCACCCGCAACCGTCACTTCTCACCCAATCTTCACCCGTAGTCGCATACCCTCAGACCTAGACCCAAGCAGTCGCACCCAAGCAGCGCACCCCTCACTAACGCATGCCCATGCTGCACACACCCATGCGTACCTTGGCCACCACACAACCGTACCACCATTGTCGCCACTCCAGTTAACTCCACAAGCTCGTGTGTCCACCAAACTAACCTAGTAGGAAGACAAGCGTTGCCTCTACTACGCAACCCGTTATACCTCCAAAATTGAAACAACCCAAAGTTCCCTCATTTCTACCACAAGAGCCAAATTCAGGTATTTCGTGCCTCAACTTTTAAAGTAGATAACACCAGTAAAGGAACACCTTTCTTAAGAATCATAAAATTATTCCAAATAGATTTTTAGATTCTAAAGCACTTATTGAATTAGGAATATTTGATCGAGTTCACGAGTTACCTTGAAATATAGGCTGGGAACAATTTTCTTAATTTAGGACATTTTCAAATGTAGAATTAACGTTAAAGTTTCTGAGTACTTTAGAATTAGTTCATCAAACTAACGATAGGGACCCTGCGTTAAGTCTTAAATTTTGATTAATGAATGCATATCATGCGATCACTTTAAAAGTACTTAATGCTATTTTTGGCTTTTCGAATAGTGTTTTATATGAATATCCTGATGATTTTGTGGCTAGGGAATTTTGGTCCCAACTGACCAATTCTAAGAATGTTTCTTCACCCAGTTGATCTAAATCACCTACCATCGTAAGCCCTGCCCTTCGCTATCTCCATCGATTTTTAACTTTTACACTATTCAGTAGAGGAGATAGTAATGGGGCAATTTTTAACACTAAATTATTTATTTTGTGGTGTATGGTACATGTCAGGCACTTCAATGCTGTAGTTAGTTAAGCCTACATTTACATAAAGTGGCTCAATCTAATGTAGGTAAAATAGTAGTTGGGGCATTGTGATCTAAATTGCAAAACATCTTGTCTTGATAACCGAGAGAACACCCATACAGCTAGTTTCAGGAAACTCGACTTTTGAATTGAAATCTTTGGTGTCGATGAAGGTTATCAAGAGCAAAGAAATTGCTATGTTCTTATCCATGATGACACAGGGGAAGCTTTGAGTAGCAAGCGAGATCAAGTTGCGAAAATGGAAGATGTGTAAGAAGATGATGTTCTACCGCCCCAACATATGCATCAAACTTCTTCAACTACTTCTTTGGAGTATCAATCACTGATAAATCAATTGATAGCATTTGAACGATGAACAAATGACAAGCTTCACAACGTTGAAGCTAGCGTGGCAAAGATCTGAACCTTCATGGCTAATTTGAATGCTCGCTTTGGACAACCTCCACCCCTATCTTAGTATCGTATTTCTATCCTTTCCCTTTCTATTAGTTGTTGTTTTGATTTCTTTTCGTTTTCATCTTTGTCTTTGATTTCATTCTTTTGCCTCTTAGATCCATCTTTCATTTTTCTTATCACATCGAGGGCAAAGTGATGTTCAATTGTTACGGGAGTAATAGTTTAGAAAAAACGAAAAAATTGATTATTTGTGTCTTGTGTGTTTGTTTTCCCATTTAGTTGTTAGAGATACATGATTATTAAATGAACTCAATCTGGATTAGAAATGCATAATATGAGTGAATGAGTATACTTGCATGCTTAGACTAATTGAATTGGATTTTGGTTAAAAGGAAATTAGTTTGTTGTGATAGATGACTGACACCTTTCATTTGGTAAGATTTTGAGCCTTTTTAAAATATTAATCATCAAATTTTGTAATTCTTTGTCAGAGTGTTCTTTCATGATTAAGGAACTCCAGAACTTGCTTACAATACTAGTTGAGATCACATAATCTTATGCAAATATTGAAATGATGAAGACAAATAAGATTTAGTCCTTTTGTTTAAAAGGCCACCGTAATGCCGCCTCTAGTAAACCCCCTTTGAGTTTAACATGACACCTTTTCTTTCTTTAAACCCAAATATAACCCTTGACTTTGATTATTTATCATCTTTTTTGCACCTACCATAAGGCAAGTTGAGCATTTGAATGAGTATAACTGGGTTTAGGGAATAAGTGTGGGGAATCATAACGTATAGTTCGCTATTGTATTAGGGATGGGTATGGTTGTGGAGATTTTCATTTCTTTATATTTCTCTTCTCTTGATTTCCTTATTTTAGAATCATAAATAAAAGAAATAAATAAATGAAATATATAGTAAAAAATAAAAAAAAATGTAAAGAAAGAGAGAAAAAGAGGACAAATAGAAAAGGAAAGGAAAGAAGAGAAGATGACCAGAAAATGAAAAGAAGGGGAGAGAAAAGTAAAAATGGAAAGTGTTAACTTTGTTAAACAAGAGAAAAATTGAGTGTTTTATGATCATTCTTTTGTATTATTTTAAATGCTCAATTTGTGTTGTAGTTTTAAACTATAATTTTCCTTTTTCTTACCTTTAACTCGACCCTATTACAACCTAAATAAAGACCTTTGGATTGATGCTTGTGCTTGATATGAGTGGTGGAGATTAGATTGGTAAGTAAGCTTATGGTAGATGCCTTACATGAAATGAACGATGAGTGAATACGTATCCTACCTTTAAATGCTTGGGAGGATGAAGAGTAGAGTGAGTATCTATCACACTTTTTTAATGATTCTTTGAATTGAAGTGCTTAGCTAAATATACAAAGAATAGCTTGTTCATAAAGTATTATGAATTTCAAATTCTTAGGTTATGTTTATTGAAATGATTGTTGATATCTTTTACTATTATTTGGAAAAATTGTTGTCTACATTATTTATTTTTATAGTCTAGTATTGTTTGTTTTGCTTGAGTAAAAGCGAGAGAAATTTGGGAAAATTATTGTTCATATTATTTATTTTTATAGTGTAGTATTATTTGTTTTGCTTGAGTAAAAGCAAAGGAAATGTTAGAAATTTTGTTAATTACATTATTTTGTTTTTATATTTAGTATTGTTTGTTTTTTTTAAGTAAAAGCGGCGGAAATGTTGTGTTGAATTGATTGTAGTTGTGTTCATATGCTGAAATTGGTTGCCATTTGAATAAATATGAATTGAGTGAAATCAGGTGGAAGTTGAATGAATGTTGATTGGATTAATTTGTGAATGTGGCGTTAAATTAAACATTTTGAACCCACCTACACGGTTAGTCACAGCCATGACTTAACACAACTGTGCAAGTTAAGTCACGGCTGTCACTAAAAACAAATTAACCTCAAAATCCCATAATAATAATAAACACATTAACATATAACAACATTAAATGAATAACCTTCTTCTTACTAATAATAAGATTCACAGTTTGAGCTAAAATTGCATCAAAATTTGACTCCTCTTTTACAAATACAAAACTTTTCACCAAGGCATGGAAGAGAACAACCACAGTTCTCGTTGCAAATACTAACTCCCAAAATGTTTGGTTTGATTCCAACTCTCAAATTGTCAAAAACCAAATTTTTTTTATTCCTATCAATCAAAATGCATTGAACTAATTAATACAATTATTAAATGAAATGCAATTATTAATAAAATGTACCATTAAAATGAAATGCAATAATTGAAATTAAGAAAAAAAGAAGTAAAAAAAAATTACCATAAGTAAATCAGTCATATGCATTAATGGTGGGATAATATCAGTAAAACTTTATTTACTTGTTTCTGCATCAATAGCCTAAAATGATAAATCATTAGAAGATTAATAACATATTACAAAAAGAAAATATTATAAATAATACTTGAGAATTTGTTCCAAAATGATGATGAGTGTAAACCATACTTTTGTTACCCATAGAAACCCCAATTGGTTGCACTTTGTATGTGTCATAACTGAGTGGTATATAAATAGAAAATTGAAATCATTAAATGATTATTAACATATACCCAAAAGACAATATTACAAATAGAACATGAGAATGTGCTCTAGAGTCTCCACTCATTCTCTAATGAGTGAAAACCATACTTGTAAAATCCATCGAAACATCAAGTGGTTGCATTTTCTATTTTTCATAACAAGAAAAGGAAAATTTGTTCACAACAAGTAAAACAAAACACGACAAATTTTTAATTACTGAAAACTAACCTAATCTTGATGTAATATGGGATGTTGTATGGTGGACATGATACAGGTATATGGAGAATTTTTTTCAAAATCCTGAATAGAATATTTAAACAAAAAAATACTTAAAATTATCATAATATGAAATATATACATTAAAGGTTTGAAAACATGAAATTAGCAAAAATATAACCTGAGTATTGGAAAGGGGTATGGGTGTTGAATCTGCCATATTTGCTGAAGTCTTGCATTCTTTAACATAGTTTTTTTTCTTGAGCTTTTCTCTAATCAACCCTTCAATCTCTTATTTTTAAGTAGGTTTTGTCTTTATTTTGACACCTCTATATTCCTTTCATCAAAATTAATGTCAGGTTGATTGAACATATTCACTTTAGGATTTGACTGTTGGGTCAACTTGTCATCTTATGATATTAGGTTCTCTTCATCAACTAATTCTTCACCTTGCAATATCTCATCATCCATCTTTAATATGTTAAGAAGACGATTTTCACAATTTTACAAGTATCTCTCCTCTCTGGTGCTCTCTCCTCTCTGGTGCTCTTGTAACCAATTGCATGCTTAATGCACACAATTCTTTATACCTTATACTTAACAACATTTTACGATCCAATTCACTTTCATTGATAGTGAAGTTTTTACTATTAAGGTAACAAGTTTTTGCTTTTCGTGTCCTTCTTTTCAAAATATACTGATTCAGTATTCTCAAAATATTTTTCAAATTAAAAACCTTCAAAACATGAGAACATAAAATGCCATCAAATTCAAACTTTTGACAACTACAATGGACTTTATCATTTGATGAATCATAAGTAACCATATTAGAGTATCTCTTCCCTATAAGAGTGATCTCATATTTTGCAACTGTACCATTTTCACCGGAAAGACGAAAACTAGAATCATGAGAATGATTTCATTGATCTTGAAAACATTTAAACACTTATGACATGTAGACACTAGCTACATGCTTTAAAATTTGAACAGGTACTGACAATGCTGGAATGCGTACATTCCTTCTAAAATTAACTTTTAACTCATAAATCAACGATCATCAATAAGCCTCTAGAAGTGATTAAAAAGTTATAAAAAATTATGTTGATAACTCACGTACCTTTTTATAATGTTATTCATACTCTTACTTCGTTTGGTGGTGGTCATGTCTGCACAAAACATTTTGAGTCCATAAACCAAAGCTCATTTTTCCTTTATATGAAGCATACATTTCAACCAGTCATTATCTTGAAGTTCATATTTTTTGCAGCATCTCATTCCATGCATTGAAAAATTCTTCTTCTTCTTCAAAGTCATATATGCATGAGCTAAAATCCCAAAAAAAAATCTTTAAATTGAGAAAAATCACCACTCAAATGGATTGCGGCATTTTGATAAATGTGCTAGATACAAAGTTGATGATGAGTTTTAGGTCATCTTGAAGTTAATGCCTTTGCCATAGTCGCATCCTAAATAATAAGAATAATTGTATGTTTTTCTCAAACATGACTCTAGTTCACACCTGCAAACAAAGCAAGTGGACAATCCTCACCATTTTTCTTGTAAATAGTATCGAAGGAAACAACATCACCAAAGTCTAAGTAATCATTCCTCATCTTTGTGTCTGAACAAAATATATTAGTTATCAAATAATCTTCATCCATTTGAATGGCATAAAATAAATTAGGATCTTAAAATTGCATTTTACACAAATATCCTAACACATCACTTGCATATCCCTTTTTCATATCTCTTGTTATTTTGGATCTTAAATAATTCTTGTTATCCTCATAAATAAAGCCAAGATGATTTCTCCTGCCTACTTGTCTCACCATAAGATCATGGGATGGTTTTATTGGAATTCCCACATCATTAGCTATTTGAATTAGCATTGCTACAACAGAAGATATCTTCCTGTGACTTCTATGCAAATGTGATTTGTTAAGACTTGAAAGATAGTGATTGTGATCCTTGACAAATTGAATCACCTAAAATTTTCCAGTTTTCACACTATTTACTTTCATTCTTGCCTCACAACCAAATCTTGTTTCTGAATGTGGAGCTCTTATATACACACCTCTTTTATTAGGCATCCTTTTACCTTCAACAGTACAACAACAAAGCTTGCAATCAATTTACTATATTTATCTTTGTGACTTTTGTTCCTTCTTATTCCAAAGTCAGCATGTTTGGCATACATTAAATAAAATTGATAAGCTTGTTCTTCCTTCTTAAACTCCTTGCCAATTTTCGATATTAACTCTCTTGGAACATATGAGTGAACTTTGTTCAAATTCTCCTCATAATTTAAATGCACCAAATTAGTTGAATTCATATTACTACTCTCATTGCCAATGCCAATATCATTCTTATGTTACTCCTTCTCAAGCTCATATTCTAATAGACAGCATGGAGTAGATCTACCTTTCATTTCCACACCTATCAAATTCACAAACAAATTATCATTATTACTTTGTTTTCAGATAAAATTATTAATATAACAAAAAAGGAATGTTTACAAACTACTGGGAGGTATTTTAGTTT
>JANJEY010000004.1:62158690-62171049 GCA_024703695.1 Erythroxylum cataractarum | reverse complement strand
AAGAGAAAAATAAAAATGAAAAGTAGACGAGACGAAAAACAGAAGGAAGAAAAAAAGACGGAAGAAAAGCAGATGCCGGGAAGTCTCAGTTATGTCGGAGGATCGACGACGCTCCACTTGCGCCTCTAAAACAAATCAGAATAATTACATATTACTAATTGTACAATTTCAGTAATCAATAACGCACATGTAGCGATTGAATTATGTACTATACATGTTTATGACATTCCCGATCCTATTCCCAAATCATCCCAATTCAACCTTTCACTCTAATTGATCGAAATTCCTAAAATCATCATTCAATTAACTAAGATCCATATTCTCTAAAATCAAGTTCCAAGACATAGGAATTTTCTTTAAATCGAATTTAAATTCACTACTCACTTGCTATCCGATTTCTGTGAACCATCACATTCAATTTCGAGATTGCATCTAATCAATTCACAATTCTTAATCTCTAAATCACAATCAATCAATAGCCAACTCATTAGGAAATCAGAAATCTCAAAAATCTTCAATTACTCAAACCATTCATCTTCGAAAATCAGGGTCCTCGCCTTCGTCGCGACGCACGCGTGGCTCTCCCACGGCGTGCTCGCTTCTGCTCGTCGCGACGTGCGGAAGGAATTGGCTCGTTGCCGCGCATAATTAAATGCTCATCGCGACGTCTCGCTCGTCGCGACGTTTAATTATTTACGCATCGCGAGGTGCGAGCTCTGGCTCGTCTTCTCCGATTCTCCTTTTTCAATTCTCTCTCTAAATCTCATCCATAACTCAACCTTTCTCTTTACAAACAGTCCAAAACAACTCCATACACTAAACATAACTCATCTCTAACCTTAATTCCATCTAAACTCAATTATTCATCAATTACCCAAAATTAAACACAATAAAATTCTCAAAACCCTATCATCCGAAACTTATAAATTCTTAAACAATTAATAACTTAATCCAATGATCAAATCAAATAACTTAAAACATAGAGAAGTAAGAACTTACTTGATTTAAGCTTTCAATCATTCAAAATCACCCAAGATCCTCAAATCCCCAATCTCATACACACCCACGGTTTTCACCTCTATTAACACCAAAATTCAATTTCTCCATTCTAAGGCTTAAGGCAAAGATTGATGATGAAGAATGGGGCAATTTGCAAGAAGAAAATGGAAGGAAAGAGCAAAGATGGAGATCCACGATGGAGAAGAGAAGAAAACCCAAGAGAAATCCAAGTTTTCTTTCAAAAGAGCAAGGGTGTCGTGGAAGCAAATTTGAATGAGGAGGGTTTATAAACCAAAGGTTAAAAGCTAGGGCATGTTTGGCAATCCCATTCGCCACATGCCAAATTCTTAGGGTCTAAAAATCTGATTCTTATTCTAATTTCTTCCAAATTTCGCAATGAATATGAATAATAAATCCTAAAATCATAACTCAATTTATCTCGTGCCAATTGTCGATAAATTTCAGAATCATAATCCAATTTATCAGTCACTAGGTCATTTTTCTAGTTCGGACCCGTAATTCTAAAAATTCCAGAAAAATTCCTATAAATTCTCCAAATTAGAAAATATCTATTCCTATACTCCAAATTTCAATTTTCAAACCCCTAAGTTCAATTTCCACTCTAATTCTATGATCAAACCCTAATCTGTACAATTTATCGCCTAATTTTCCAATTTACACAATTAAATAGGGAAATTGTCATACATGCATGTACACTCATATACTTGTGCAACAATTAAGCATTTATCAATAAAAATAGAGGCTATAAATGCATATGCAAATCAAATTATAAATGCACACAGTCCAAAACTATCCGAATTACCAATATGTCCTTCACATTGGTAACGGGATGTTACATCTTCTCTCTAACATACACCTTAACAAATTCGTAAATTCTTCCCAGTAAATGAATAATATGCTTTAGAAGGCCTTGTACCAAACGTAAGTCAATATTATTACAAGTAAACTTGGAATAAAATGTTTATATTTCAAATTAACTAATCTGCAATGTTAAGCAACTCTACTTTTACAATATACATTAATTATCACTCATATAGACATATAAACATAAACAAAAGAAGTTAGAAAGGAATGACGTCCATGCTTCAAAACAATCAAAATATCTTCAAAACTTACCTTTAAGGAAAACATAAAGACTATCTTGATTTTAAGAACCACCATAGGAAATCAGTAAAGTAGCTTATATCTCTCCACATTAAAATTAATTATAAAAGTAAATTAACAAAATGATGTCTTCCAAGACACAAATGGATCAGCAACATAATCATATTATAGAGACCTCAAAAGAGGAAGGCATCAAAGGGGCCATTAACGAAAAGTTGGTTTCGGGTCTACTGAGTCATTCCCTTAAGAATTATTTAGAGGTAGAGATACAGAGAGAGGGAATGATAATAAAAAACAAGAAAATTTATAAATGAAAAAACAAACAAAACTTACATGAGAAGATATTTCAAATTCGTCAAAATCTTATCTTTCTTTCCCCGTCACTGATGTGTTTCTTAGAGCGACAATAGATTCTTCACAGTCCTATTTTTTGGAAATATTTCAAATCATCTTGATACTTATCTCCTACTTCTTTACTCCACCAATTGTAAGAACAAAGATATTTTGCTTTGTGAGAAAGAAAAAAAAAACTTTGAAAGATATGAAAATAGGACATCAAACAAGCGCAGAAATAAATTAGATTGGCAGAAAATCTTAGTTAAAGATTACTTTGGAAATAACACACAGCAGTCATTTTGTATTTTTATGAATAATACAATTATCGTTTACAATCATCATCGTTATGGTACTCTTGTAATATTTGTAATGAATATATCAACATTATGTTTTTATAATTTGCTATTAATACAATAATGATTTGAATTTTCACTTTAAGTAATTTATGCAGACATAAATAAACAAAGTTTTACTACTAATATCCACTCTTTTTTACATTTATTTCTTATTTTCAATTATTGCATTTGATGTTAACGTTACAGTATACTAATAATTGTATTAATTAATAAAAAATACATTCTTGATTGATAGGCACAACAATCGTTTTATTTTGATAATTTGAGAGTCAGTGTTTGCAACGAGAAGTGTAGTTGTTCTTACTTGTGAATGTTTTGCAGCAAAGAAGAAAATTATAAGTTAGTGAGTTGCTTCAGGTGATTATAATAAATGATAGTTTTTCGTTCGTACATAACAAATCCAATCAGTATATAGTATTGTATTCATAAGCCTTTTGGCCCTTTGGTCGTGACTTAACTCAAGCAAGTCACGACTGTGACTTGATTGCACAACCTCGTGATTTTACTTGCACAGATGTGCAAGCTGTCAAATCAAAATCAGAAAAAAGAATTACAGTTGTTGATGAAATTTGATACACGTTTATATATAAAGTGAGGTAGTGGATACAACAAATGATATTGAAAAGCAAAAAAAAAAAAGCTACACTATATTATGAAATCAAGAGATTTGCAAAGTAAACATCCATGTTAGAAGAATTTAGGTTATTATATGGAGAAAATCCATGGACTATTTTTCTCAGTGATGACCTTGAGATAATAGGGCATTGGTGTTTTTTGAAAATCACTGCTAATGCTTCATCGTCATTCTTGGTCCTCTTTCTTTTAATAGCTCCAATTTAAGAATTTCAATTTTATTTTAAATGAATATTCCTTATCTCAGTCATCCCTGCATTTTCTCTGTCATTCTATGATCCCTAATTATGTGATAGAATAAAAGAAGGCAATATCACATAATGTATTCATCACTCAATTTATTTACCTTAATAATGTGATCGTCCATAAAAGTTACACAATTTGATGTGGCTGAGATTCGAGGGTATTACAAGGTGTGATGAGAGACCAGACATTAAGACGAGTTCCTGCTTTAGTGTGAAAATTTTTTGTTTTGTGAGAATGAAGATGAAGAGAAGGAGGACGTCGGATAGTAATAGGAATTTTTTCTTTAGTATTGAAAAGGAGAATATGTGAAAATTTTTAATTTTGTGAAAACAAAAATGAAGAGAAGGACAACGTTGGCTAGTGTTGGCTTGACTGATAAATCACAAAATTTAGAAGAGTAAAAGAGTGTGTAAAATTTAAGAAGAAACGACAAGGTATTTCAATTAGACAAAATAACATTAGACAGAAGATCTCGACTTTACATAAATATCCATGCAAGTTCAACATAAATAAAGTGCACACTAGTTTATGAAATGAAGGTTACATTTTCATTATGGGTAAAATACATGATCTCTAATTACAACCACAAAGAAAATATTTAAAGAAAAAACAATCATAGAGGGAGAAAATCATACCTTAGAGGTAGCCTCATCGTCACCTAGGGAAGCCTATGAACTGATCATAGATCGACTTGTCTTCAACAACCCCTAGCCAACTTCCCCCTCAACTGGGACATCTAGATATTCATACTTGTCATCCACAACCCTGAAGAAAAATATCCAGAGGAATTTGAACGTCACACATGTCTACTAAACAACCAAATCTTAATGGAGCTGTGTCTTCCTTCAAGACTTAGAGAGGTAAATGACAATCCTTTTCATACTTCAGTTGTCAGCCCAACTCGTGAAGACAACTCACGCCTTGTAACAACCATCAGAACGTCTCAGCCCCCTGTATTATGTTGTTCATATCTTGTCTTCCTCTAAGGGCAATTATTGACTGCCCATGACAGGATGTAACTCGGAACTTCCGGTATTTAATTTTAGAGAAGCAGAATGTGACAATATGTCCAATCCCTGAAATATTAAAACTGTGCTCCACTGAATTACAGGAACAAATGAAGCAGGTTCTTCCTGTTCTTATTTTCAGTACAAAATAACTCGATTTGTCATTGACGACTCATTACTAAATTTTTTGGATGCCTTCATATTAAGAAATTTGCTCAATCATGGATTAAGAAACTTGTTCAATCCCGGAAAAGATCGACATTACTGTTATAAAAATTGTCTGAAGAGACAGATGATCCAATTTTCTTATAGAATTATCGTTGATTAGTCTTGGAAGCTCAGAGATTGCCAGTGTAGAAGTTCAAAGAAAAAAAAGAAGAAGAAGAAGAAGAAGTGATTTGATTGCAGAAACATATACTCAATTTGTAAAAATCAACGAAATAACTTGGATCTTATTCCTGAAGCTGATACAAAGAAAGTCTCTAAGTGAGCAGAAAATTATCCCGGAAAAAAGTGAAAACATTCATGAATCGTGGTCCTCCCTATCTGCGGCTTCCTCTTCTATAATAGTCTCCAATCGAGGCGCATCATCAGACGTCTTGTGGTAAGATATGAAAAGGGTTGGAGCAACCTCAGCCCATGAACTCAGATATCTGATTTCCTTTTGCATTGCAGAAACGGAGGCGTTTTTCCTGCTACAATTCCAAGTTCTCACCATAGTCATTGCTCTCTTGCTGACAGGATCGATGAGAATGTTTTTGAAACTCTGGTTTTTGTTTGGGGTATCTGAGAGTAGGTAGCTGAGAATGGTTTGGTGGGAAGTGTTTGGACGTGGTTTTATAAGGTGAAGAAAAGGAAGTAGCTGATAATACGCGTTAGTCCATTGAAAACGTGTGGTTATCAATCAGAAGCTAAGTGAATGTGGGGGACCGAGGAAAGGAAAGTGTGAAACACATGGAGCAAAGAAGGCTTGCTTAGAAATGGAAGCCATGTCACCTCGCACTGTCTTGAGCATTTCCTTTAACCTTTTGCCTGCAGGAGCACTGTCTTCAAGATTATATATGTACACCTATTCCGCCCAACAATAAGAGCTTCTGCCCAGGAGTAGGCACCTCGATGCTTAGGCAGTGAGGAACGGGGTCTCTACAGCGGAAGCTCCGAAAAAGGCAGACAAGAGCTATAAAAGGACATGCAAAATTAATGTTAATTGAACTCCTCGATCACCTCTTCGGTATTGGTATCTAAAGCAGGAGAATTTGAAGACTACTGTGAGGGAAAACAATGGAAGCAGGAGCTGCATCAAGCCAAGCCCGCAAAACTCTCGTCTCCTGAGTCACTGAAACTAGCTTTGATGGTATAGAAAATAACAGGTCAACGTCATATCATCAAAGTTGTGGAAATGCCTGACTGAGACTCCTCTCTTCCCCTTGGTTATGCAATCAAAGAGAGAGGAGAAAAGCAAGTGCTTTGCTTGGGGAATTACGCAAAAGTAGATGCCAGAATGTCCAAATTCAGGCCTCTAATGGCAGGGAAGCCATAGCTCATACAGCCAACTTTTCTCCCAGAAATCGCAGGGAATGGGATCAAATCCTGCATCGTGTCCAGATGCATTTTTACATACCTTAACACTGTAATAACTCGAGAAGGCGGCTACGATAAGCAGTCATTGAATTTTCATTTGTCTAAAGATATTCTTAGGTCAAAGACTAACCCTGTAACCAGATTGCTCTAATTAGATACGTTCATGCCTGTCTCCTGTATCCAAGCTATTAGCATTTCCTTCAAAAGAGAACCCATACAAAATAGCTTAAGAGTGATTCTTAAACTAGGCTTATATTTGAATTGAAAGAAAGCAAGAGAAAAGAAAGGAAGAAAATTAAACTTCTCTTGGTTTCCACCGTTTGGACAAAAATAAGCGGAGAGAAAGTGAAAGAATGGAGAGAAAACTGAGAAAAATTTGGGCTAAATATATTTCCCCGCAAATTGGTGAAAAAAGAGGAGAATTCCAAGACAAGAAAACCTCAATATATGTAAATTACCAATATAAGTTTCAATTCCCTCCTTTGATAACTTAGGAAAACAAATGGAGTCCATTCTTTTCTCCTATTTCCCCTCAATATTCCCTTTCCTTTCCCTTGTGCAAGTAAGGATCCAAACAAAGGCTAAGAATGGTACCTAATTTCTTAAATTCCATTGTTTGTGTTCTCTAAATTCCAACAATACTAAACCTAACGTGTTAATTGGAGTAAACAAAAATCATTTACAATAGTGCTTATGAATATGGAAGAGTGATTGTTCAAAGGAAACTGTCCGTAGTATAAACGTACACATTTTGCGCAAGATCTGTTCGGTAGCATAAAATCACAGCTTAGAGTAACTCTAGCTGGTAAGGTTTCCAATGCTTGTGGAAGGTGTTGTATGAGTTTAAACTGCTCTATGTGTCGTAGTCTACCTCAAAGATGCGGGATCATTCAGTACCTAATAATGACCTTCACATAGAAGGAAGTAAAAACAAAATTATCTGATGAGAAGAAAGAGAACCAAAACAAAAATGTTCTCATTACAATAGCAAGCGGACTCTGAATCACAACTTCACCACCTCCAATCCAATTTTTGCATATCATGCCCTAGCCTAGGAGCAGATTCATGCAAACTCGCATGAAAGATTAGAAGGGGCCAACTCAATATGAATTTAGTCTATATGCCAAGCACTGAACAGATGACATTTCAACTGCTCACCCAATAAATTAACCAGCTAACAGAGCATATTAAACAATTACATGCATATCTAGAATACTGAGTAAATCATACCCAAACACTTTATGATTCCATGCTAAAACCCAAGGCTAAATGTTGAGGGAGGAAAGGTACCCTCAAGTAAGATATCTTTGGGTTAAGCATAGGAAAGGTACCCTCATGGACCTCATCGGACACTTGTCAAGCATATGGTTAGAACAAAACTAAGCAAAGAGCCACAATCAACCCAGAGATAATCTCTGGAGTTCCTCATCAAGTACTTGAGAAGCACCGAGTCAGAAAAAACCAAACAAATGACCCAAATATGACAGTGAAGCAGACTCCATTACTAAATCATACCTCACTTTGCTGCAATTAGCACCAAAACATAATGGACAAATATTTCCCAACATTACAATAATAAATATGCTGTTTTATCATTCTCAACCACTCTCAGATGCAATTCAAATCAAACAACACCTTAAACAGAAAAAAGTTCCACCACCTATTAGTATAAACATATGAATACGCTAAACTAAAGACACTAACCTGCATACATAAGTTGCAAAGCATACTAAAGTCATGATTACATGCTTGAATATGAAATCAACCATCCAGAGTATAAACCTCCATTTCATGATTCTAAAACCACAATTCAACTAGGTTACGCTAACTCCATCAAAAAATATATATGTTAAAGCCTATCACAACTCTCACAAGAAAAAATCAGACCACTGTTCTGTTCATAATAAAATGCATCATAAAAAATTGATGTTACAAGCATTATCCAAAACACTGACATAATTAAACTTACATCTACTCGTTCATATCAAATGTTCCAATGATAAGGCTTAAGGGATTCATCTAAGAAAATCTCTTAACAGCCAAAACTGGCAATAACATGAAAAAGAAAGTAAAAAAATCAAAACAGCACCATTACAATTTTTTGCCATTTCTCTGTCTGAGCTCAATCAAGAGGAATTTCTACTTCCCCATCAGTGATTTCCTGTTGCAAGTCTTTAGGATCCTTACCATCGACCGTACACCCAACGGACACGCAAGTGCCAAGAATCTCCTTGACGGTCCCACTCAAGTCCTTAGCCATCGACCTGGGCCGCATGACCTTCGCAATCTCAATCACATCATCCAGAGAGATGTTCCCGTTGTGCTTGATGTTCTTTGTCTTCTTGCGGTCACGCTCCGGTTCCTTCAACGCCTTGATGACCAGCGCCGCGGCGGACGGCACGACGGTGACCTTCGCCTGACGGTTCTGCACCGTCAGCTTAACGGTAACGCGCAAGCCCTTCCAATCCTTTGCAGTCTCTTTGGCGATGTCTTCACCGATCTTTTTCGGAGACAGACCCAAAGGTCCGATCTTTGGAGCGAGAGACGAAGCTGCACCCACCTCGCCTCCGGTGACCCGGACGAAAACGTCCACCACCTGACTCGGGTCGAACTTTGGCGGCATAGTTAGTGTACTTTAGATTTCCACAGAGAAGCAAACAACAATCTGTTGAGGCGCAGCGAAATGTACTGCCGCTGCTTGGAGGCAAAAATATAGTACGTGGGACAGAGAGTGAGAGAAGAGTTAGGGTTTTAGCCGGGGCATCAGATTCTGAAATGACTGAACTATCCTTGGGCTTGTTGGTATTATATTTGGGCCATGCTTCTTTTTACAGGCTATAGCGTATCAGATATCGCACATGATCAATGTATCGTGTTCGGTCCATTTGATTCGATCAAGATTTACAGACTATAAATCGAATTTGAATTTGAATTATATAAAAAAAATACAATCGGATTTAACATATATTTATTTTTTGCAATTATTATCTAATAACTATTTAAATTAGTAAAAATATTATAGTATTAAATTTTATTTTAATTATAAAATTTTCTTATTTGTTGATTTTATTTTATTTTAAAAATAATTATTATTAGTTTACATATTTCATAAATTATATTTTGTTTTACATTATTTTATATATTTATTTTTATTCAATGAATGATTAAAAATATATATCTATTGTATAATTTTTAAAATATTAATATATGAATTGATTTTAAATGTGAAATTTATATAATAAATCATATTTGAAACTCGAAAATAAACACATTTTAATTTAAAATTTGTTTGAATAGTTGAAAATTAAAATTTTGATTGGTTAAAAGTGCATTTTGAATCTCAACATTGATAACATAATACAAAAGGCCAAAAGGGCTAAATGAACTCTAACATTTATACTGATGAACAAAATGGATCACATGTTTCACGAAGTTCAAATTGCACTCTAACGTTTGTAAAAAGTTCAAAATGAACCTTAACATTTAGAAAACATTCAAATTAAACATGGCCACTAATGGTGTTAGGGCATCGTCAATTATTTACTAACATAGATTTTTTTAATTTTTTGGTTATAGGACCCATCAAAAGTTGGCTCCCACCCTGTAATTTTAATGCTACATTTTTTGGGCAATTTTTGCATTTAACGTTGCGTGTGAAGAAGAGGAGACGCTACATTTTGTTGTTAAACACAACACTCCTCCCTTAGCTTTGAAGTTAAATGTATGTAGACCTAGAGAAGCACCTTTGGGAAGTTAAACTTCACATGCTACGCTTGCTTCTTCCCTCTTTCTACAGACATCCATAGTCTACCATCTTCTTTAATCATACAATCCCTAATCTATTAACTTCAATCCCTAAGATGCATTCATTTTTTAATCCCAAATTGTGTGAAGTTAAATCCCTAATCTGTAGTGTTATTCTTCTTTAGCGAACAACAATCTAGGGGAATCGTCAACTTATTTCAAAATAATTGTCCACCACCTCCTAAGAATTGAGGATCAACGACAACGTCATCATGAATCAAAGGTAACATTTGTTGTATCTTCATCATTCATTCCATTTTCTTTGTTTGAGTGTAGCTCTAAGACAATAATATAAAGTGAAATGATTTTATTTTTACTTCTTCACATCCTCGTCTGTTATGTCTTCAATTTGATTTTGAATGTGAATGGAAATTGAATTTGCGAATGCTTGTGATTGGTCTGACCATGGAAGTTGAATTCGATGATTAGTGTGAGCATATACTGTGAGTGAATTTAGTTAAAGAATTTATTTTTACTTTGTGCCAGTGAAGGGAAGAAACATGACTATCCAATTTACTGTTATTTTTGGTTGAAGAATGAAAATCAAAATCAATTCAAGTGAATTTAGCATCAGTACTACTTGATTCATTTCATCTGCCTTCATGAAGGACTAAATTATTATCACATTTAAGAGCTTTTGATGGATTGAACACGGTTTTCTTTTCAAGATCTTATAGCGTTAGAGATGCAAGGTGATATAGATCTTTTAAATTATTATGAGTGTTACCTTAGTATTACTAACTAAATGATGAATATCGTTACCAATGTTCTCTCTATGCATTTAATTAAGATAATTTTAATTAAAATAATATCAATTATTACTTCCTCTCCACTTCCAAGGTGGAAGCCACCATCTTTTGGTGTTAGATTCCTAGCACTTCTAAGTAGTCTAGGCCATACACTTTCATTGCAGTTGTTTACTATTGTGGAAGAAGAGTTTCTAAGGAAAAAAGAGTTTTTAAAACAAGAATGACCAACATGTAGAGAAGAAAACAGATGAATCATGAACTTGACATTTCACATATATACTCTCTTAGTCTCGGATGCTTATACATATAGGTGCGTGTGTGAGAGAGAGAGAGGAGGGGGTTTCATTGGGTGTGCGTGTGAGAGAAAGAGAGAAGGGGTCATAAGGTGTGTGTATATGTGTGTGTGTGTGTGTGTGTGTGTGTGTAAGAGAGAGAGAGAGAGAGAGAGAGGATCGTAGGGTAACATGTAGTGAGTAACTCTCTTCTTCTCTTTACTCTTGTGTATATCCATTACTTCTAAAATAGATTTTATATTCCAATACTATATTGTTACAAAATAAATATAATCCAAACACAAAGTTCCCATAATGTTGGAGGCTATGATACATTTATATGAGCATATTATTATTTCCATATATAAATGATACATTTGTGGAGCACATATGAATGATATGTCATCTATATGAACTTATTGTTTCCATATATGAATGATACATCCATATGAGCATATAGTTTCCATATATGAATGAAATGTCTGTGATATATGTGTTAAGCTGTCATTTTTGTGCTAATTTTGGAGATAAATCTCTTTAATGTGTTGAAATTATTATTCAAAATTAATGGATTTGTTTTTTAATTATTCTTAGATGATTTTCAACACTTGAAAGATGAGATTGAATCAAAAAGATGCAAGGAAAGTAAAGATAATTTGAATTTCGACTGGCAGAAAATAATTGACTAAACGTAGGCACGTGCAAAGAAAAAGAATATCTGCAGAATCTGTTTTCAAATCAGATTCGATCCACCTAAGATCTTTATGATCTTCATAATCAAATTGTTGCCTTACTGATGGGGATCTACAACCTAAATATGGGGAGAGGATATCTGATGAAGATAACGAGAGAAAAGAAGAGAGAGGAGGAGATTGAAGAGCATAAACGAAGATTTTCATTACTTTTCACAAGATGCATTGTTAGGATGTAACGCCCCAAATTAGGGGTTAGCATATTAAACAAATTTAGTCCGATTTATGTTATGTCTCTTTGACATTTTGGCATGCATTCATGACATTTTCCGGGTACATTGGTTTAATGACACTTCGGATTGATTCGGACTGTATTAAGATAATTTTAGTAATTTTTGGATACTTCGATGATTTTTAGAAATTGTTGGTGACGTATTTAGTATTTTTTGAACAATTATTTGGAAGTCATTATTTTATGACGGAATTTTTGGTGAATTTTTGGAAGCTGTCTGGGAATTCTGGGTATTTGTTTGTTCTAAGAATTCATAAGTGTGTTTTT
>JANJEY010000004.1:62140071-62152535 GCA_024703695.1 Erythroxylum cataractarum | reverse complement strand
CTGAGTTTTGTGTTGCGCGAAAATGTATTTTGTTTGGTTTGTTTGGGCCTGTAAATATTCTTTCGATTTGTTTCTGACATTATGAGATGTATTATATGTGTGTTACGTTTAGTTTTTAAAAAAGCATGTGTGGAACGTTTTGATTTGATTGTACTGTATTGGGTGGCATCCACATATCCTCCCAGGAGGTATTTGGGTGTTACATAGGAAGTTTTACATTTCTGTAGTTTTTTTCTTTAGGAGTTTTCTGATTTTCTAGGAAAAGAAGGGATGGAGACTTTGTATTTTTCTGTTTATTTATTGATTTTGACTTTCATTATGAGTAGCCAAATTTTTCCTCTTGTTTGAAGGAAACTGTGTTATCATCTTTTATGTGTGAGATTTCCAAATAAAGTTTGTTTTATTGATGAATATTGAGTGTCTTCCGAATTGCTTTTTATAATTGAATTGGTTGATTTCTAGGGTGCACAACAAGGAAATGATTTGTTTAATTTATAACATATTAGTAGGATATAATGTTCAGTTTTGCTAATCGCAAGTGATAATTAGGATTACCATCTTTACATTAGAGTTGAAAATTCCAAGAAGATATTTAACTTGATTAAATGCATGTCGTACATGTGTTATCTTGTTCATTGGTTTCTTAGTTCTTAAAGCTATTAATCAATTAAATTTAATATTGTATCTTAGTTATTGACTAATAAGAATATTTAGAATACATGTTTCTATTCATTTAATATTAAGAGAAAATATCCCTCAATGAATGTTTATTAGTAGATTAAATTTTATATCAAGGATCTGTATTAGTGTGATAATGTCGGTAACCCGAAATCAAGATTTGTTTACTGAATTTTTGGATTTGATTATTTTTGTTAATTTTTGATTTTTGTTCTTTCTAATTTCTTAAATTTACGTGACACAAAATTCCCTTACTTTGTTTTAGTTTTTTAACTCTTAAAATCTTTACCGTTAAAATTTCTTGTAAGAATGATCTAAACTCTTCACTAAATACATTTTTCATTACTACAGTTGGTATTAATTTGGTTGTAAGTGATAGCAGTACCAATATGAATGATATGTTTGTGGAGCATATATGAATGAAATGTCATTTATATGAGCGTATTGTTTTCATATATAAATGATACATTTATGTAAGCATATTATATGTCTATGCATATATGAATGATATGTTTATGGAGCATATATGAATGATATGTCATCAATTTTAGCATATTGTTTCCATATATGAATGATACATCTATATGAGCATATTACTGTTTTAATAGATGTGATCTGTGATATCCTTAAAAGATGGTAGTTTCCTTGCATAAATATGGGCATACATGAATGACGTGTCTGTGGAGTTATTTGACTTATTGTTTCCACCTTTGAAAAGACACTAGTTGAGATTGTTGACATTTTATTTCCACCTTTGATTAGAAAAACTAAGAATAATAATATAACTTTGCAATAACTATACAAAGATACGGACCTGATGTCTTCAACTAACACTACATTAGATTCAATTAATGATAATCTGGTGTGTTATTGTGGTTTAAGAGCTCCGTTAAGAACTTTATGAAGTGGAAAAACCCAAAAAGAAGATTTTATAGATTCTCCAAATATCGTGTATATTTTTCGATAAGTTAAAATTGTTTGTATATATGTTTAATGTTTTTTTCTAATAATTATTAATTATCTTTCACATTGGAAGATGCTTTTTTTAGTGGTACGATAACAAATTTAGCGAGAGCTCTATTGAAGTAATTCATAACCTAAAGAAAGAAATAAAGGGTTTAAAGTAGGAGGTTCAACGAAGCGCAATTGAATCATGTTCAACATTCAAAATTGATGAGCAAATAAAACTAATGAAAGAAGACATTGTTTTACTGACAAAAGAGAAAATTGAGTTTAAAATTGATGTATTGATTATTGTAAGGGTTGTGTACCTATGATGAGTTTTATAATATGGTTTGTTGTAGACAAGTATAACTAAATTATACTATTTTAAGAAAAACTTGAATTATGAAAAATGAAAAATCCTTATTTGAATTAATATATTATGCACTATGTTTTTTCTTTATTGTTTTGTTATTAATAAAGTTGCTTTAATGATGCGTAATTAATAGTTGTTAAACTTATGAACAAATGGCCTAATCATGAATAATTAAATATAAAAGTGATATCACAATAAACAATTGGAGCAGCGTCTATAATTTTCAATATATAACAATAAATAACTGGATCAGTATATATAAAGGTAATAATATTAGTAAAGTGATTACATCATAATGCAGTTCATATACAAAAGTTATGTTATTTATCCATTCATATAGACAACATTAATGTAAAGTCTACAAGTAAACTACATTGCTTCCCTCATTTGCACTTGACTGAGAAGGTTGATCATGCATTGTTTGATCCATTAATGATCTCCGCCTCATTGCTTTAGTCTTTAACTGTTGAGATTGAGAAGTTATACTAGGTTGTCCTTTGAACGTCAGAACTCTTGGTTTGAAAGAAAATTTGAATGAATGAGAATTAACTTCTCCAAACTTTAATTTATGATTATGTGAAGAGTTACCAACCTATAAATAAACATGTCGTCAATAGTATTTAATCTTGAAAGTAGTCGATAATGGTATCTATGTAAATATAATCATAATATTGCTTTGTTCACTTACTATAACAACATATTTAGCTTGTGAGGAGACATTAGGGATGACCTAATAAATATGAATCAAAGATTGTTATAAATAATCATTAGATCTATAAAGCAATGCACAGTAATTAAAGAATGTTTCATACTTGTGGAGATTGTTGAGCTGGTTGAGTGGATCCTTGATTGTTACATTTTCTAGCATTGTGACCAAAATTATCTCATTTTTGTACTTGACTGCTTCTAGTAGATTTGTTTGAATTTTTCAACTTAATAGGCTCATTTTGTAGCACGTTACTCTCATAAGACATGTACCTGACATCCTGAATGATATCTGAATACGTACCCTATATGGGTGAGATGCTAGAGCAATCACAACACTCACTTAATAAAATTAAACTACTATAAATCATGCATCATAACATGATACTAACACATTATCAACCACTTTTTTCTATTTCTAATTCATCTTCTTATTATCAACATTAGCTTATGCGTCATAAATTGTCACAAGCTACACTTGTATTCTCTACTAATCCATAAAACTACAACTAGTCCATACAATTTGTCACCTCTCAAGGTCAAATTTTAAAAATATAGGGGTCAAAATTATGAATGTTCATACACTTCAAAACTCGTAATGCAAGGTGGCAAGTTATTGATTTTACTGTTTAGTATTGATAGACTTGCATAGTTGAGAAACATAATATATATTCAAGTCTTAGTGTAATAAACATCTCATTCAAATTCCACAAATAAGTTTACATTATAATTGAACTTTCAGATTATTGAACATCTAAAATTAAAGATACAAGTCAATTATATGTAAATTATAATCTCATCTCCTAAAATTAAAGGTACAACTCATAAAATCTTATTATGTAATCAATCTTGACTTTCAAGGATTAAAATTGAGATTGGATTAATGATTTTGTAAGTAATTAACAAAGGAGATATGATGTTTTTAAGCAATTAACAGAGGAGATATGATTTTGTAAGCAATTAACAGAGGAGAAATTGGATTAATGATTTTGTAAGCAATGGATTAAACATATGTGTAAAGGCAAAAATTTGCATGATAACATCGTCAATTTGTATTGACCACATTTATTATTTCAATTTATTCCAAGTTCGTTGAGTGTAAGTTTGACTAAAATGTACAAGACAGATCAAACTGTATAATAGAAGACCAACACATTCACTGCCAACTTTTTTTATCTTTGCATACATATGGGACCACAACTAACATCTAATACCTCAACAAGCATAGGGGATTGCAACATAAAATCATAAACAAACAAGCACACAAACAAGTTATTTAGGAGATCATACATTTAAAAGCATAAAAGCCATATAACAATAGACATACCATGATGAAATGTCAACTTCTTGTTTAAACACTCAAAGAGCGTGTGAGTTGAGTTGCTTCTAACGTTGGTGTGTGTGTTAATAAGAGATAATTACACTGCAACTGAAATCGTCTAAGGAATAACAAAATTAAGGGTTGAAGTTCAAAGACAACAAATTCTATGAAAAGTGAAGAAGATGGGAGATTAGGGATTGTCTGTAGGAGAAAGGAAGAAGCAAACATAGTGTCTTGTTTTTGTTCAAAACGGTACATCTCCACCTCTTATGTTGTGTTTAAGGGAGGAGCAATGTGTGAACAAAATGTTGCATTTCACGTTCACACGTAATACAAACACGCAATGTTAAATGCAAAAATCACCCAAAAACACAACATTAAAGCTGTAGGTGGGGCCCACCTCTATTTAACAAAATTCATGTCAACTTCTAGTGGGTCTCACAATCAAAAATTCAAAAAAAATTACATCAACAGATTTTTGGCCACGTATGTAGATAACTAATAGTACCTTAACACCATTAGTAGTCATTGTTCAATTTGAATGTTTTCCAAATATTAGGATTCATTTTGAACGTTTTACAAATGTTAGGATTCAATTTAAATACCGTAAATTGTTAAGGTCTATTTTGTATACCAGTGTAAAGGTTAGGGTTCATTTAGCCCTTTTGACCTATACAAAACAGACTATAACATTTTGAAGAGTACAAACTGAATCACAACATTTTCAAAATATTTAAAACAAACCTTACGTGCATGAAAAATTTAAAGGAACTAAATTCTCATCAATTAAATGACACTACAATATTGATGTGATATTATTATTTAAATAAAAAGATATAATACTACATGTAAGTGAAATCTACTATTTAAAATATATAATAGTGAGTCTCGCTATTATTTAATAAGTGGGTTCCACTTTGTGAAATGTATAACAATAGGTCCTCTCTGTTATGTGATTGTGAGATCCACTTTCTGAATAATTTTTAAAAACTAATTATAAGATTATAAGATTAATTTTTTATTTTAAAAATATAAAAATGATGTCATATTATTAAATTTTTTGTTCATTTAGAATCTATTCTGGATGTTCTGAACAGGTTAGAGTTTAATTTGAATGTTTCAAAAAGTTAGAGTTCCAGTTATATTTTATCATAGACGTTGAGATTTAAAATATTTTTTAGCTAATTTTGATTTGATTAATGTTATCACTTGATTCAAGGCTACTAATAATAGATCTGAGAGAGAGGCTTTTGCTAAAGCCTTTTTATATTTTGCTCCAAGTCGTTTTTTACATATAAAAGAGTGACTTCGTAATTCGTATCCAGTGAAAAAAAAAAATGTTATTCTTTTCACTCGTTGCTAATTCTTTAAAATTCTTCGATGGTCACTATGAATTAAAAAGAAAGGTTTAAGATGGGCTTTGCTACGAAACTTCGGGACCTTTTTGTTAGTTTGAATTCTATTTTGACCAATTTTAATTGCTTATAGTTAAATATGCCTTGGATGTAAGGATTGGATAAGAAATGTTCGTCATATGTTGCTATTTTAAAAATCAAAAGCCTAGAAGGTAGAAACGTGTAGTGTTAATCTTTTCCACCGTAAAAAGAGAACCCCAGCACGCCTATCTATATACTAAGAAAAGTTACCAAAACATAATAAGAAACCGTACTACTGTGTTCACGAGGAGGAGTATCAATCCCCTTTTGTTTTGAAGGTGCTGCATATCTCAACACTTTTGTGTACGTTTTCTTCGTTCACTGAACCTTGTAAAAGTATTGGACTCAAACATTAACCACGCATGTATTTATGGGTTTTGCACGTTGTTGTCATAGATGAGTTAAAATGTGTGTGTTTGAAAGATTAAACCAACCCTTCACGTTAATGAAAATGGTGATTGGTTGGTTCACGATAAGAGTAGACTGACTGAAGCCGTGTTGGTGTGTTAAAAGTCATTTAGTTGGTTAACTAATAGATTAACAACACATGATCCTCATGTAAGTAAAACAAAGCAAAGCAGGAAGAGGTACAAATGATTAAACCTTGTTTGACGTGATTGTGCATTAATAACTACAGAGAATAGCGTTGGGATTATAACCTCTTAATTAAATTAATCGATTTTTATACGTTTCCAGTAAGGAAGAGCCGAAGAAGAAGAGATGCTTTTCCTGTCATTGAGCCAAGAAAACGTGAATGGGTAACTTAGACACATGATGAAATCCTCTATTCTTCTGTTGATTTGTTCTCATAATTAGAAATGTTTCATAAAATAACCTGAAATGTTTCTACGGTCCTACAAGTACTGCTATTTGATATCTGGAAGTAATGGGAAACCAATTTTAGTTTTATTACATTATATGTATAATATAATATATACATACATTTGACCAACTTCATTTTCTCATATGAAAACGAGGTGAATATTTCTTTATTTGATAAAAAATTCTGTTGGGACAAATTTTCTATAAAAAAAGAAATTATTGAATAGGTTTTGTTTACCTTTTAACATCGTTAAAAAATTAAAAATAAGTAATTTCTTAAATTGATTGGAGCTAGTAACTCTATCATTATCGATCATCATATACTTAACAGAGATGTTGTTTTCGCTTTATCTCTATGAAAAATTAGAGATGGTGTAAAAATTTATATTTTTTAAAATCTATTTATTCTCAAATTTTATTAGAAATTAGATACATTTCACATCCTTTTTTTATTTAATACGTTAAAAATGCCAATTAGAATTTCATGGTCCAATGCTACAAATTATATATTTCTCATAATATTTGGACATTTTAATTTCTATAAATATCACGAAAAAGGATTGCTTGTTTCTCGTATGATTTTTTCCGATGATTATAAAACCTTGTTGATTTAACTTGTTTAATAGTAAAAACTTTAAATTGTCTAAATTTTCAGTTCAGTTTTAAATTTTCTCTTTCAATTTATTATTAATAACTCTTGTTATAAAAAATTGGTTAATTTATTAATTAATCGGTCAATTTTTGTAAATTAATAAATTCTTATAAACTAAAATAAATTAATTAATGTTTATTTAATATTATATTTTTCAAATAAATAAATTAATATTTATTTAACAATATATTTTTTAAATAAACTTCAAATTATTCAATAAATAAAGATAATTTCTTTTAATTATATTTCAAATTCTATAATTTTATTTAATCTTTAGTTGATATTTTGACAATCTAATATGAGTCGAATGTTTTAAGTCTCAAATTTCTTGTTTAACTTTTAAAAAATTGATTTTTTTTCATCAATGTATCTAAATTAAGAAGTAACCGAGTGAAATTACGAGTAGGTTCATCTCTTTTATGTTTGACCAGTTCATTTTAAGAGAGAGCAACGTCATCAACGCACCGAGACAAGAAACGACACCATACATGACGTGGCAAACATGGGCACTTTGATCCTCTCAGTAACAACCAATGACTACTTTCATCGGACAGCTCCCTTTACCCCCACGCGTCCTCTTCTCCTGAAAGGATAATTCGCCCCTATCTATACATTTTATTAGGAACATAGTATTTTCCGACGTGTCAATCCCGCTAATCTGTTTGCACCCACACGCTAATATCTCTAAAGTCCGTTCTGATTAATCACTGACCGTTGATTTTCCATGAAACGTGCGAGCTGAGCTAAGGTCGACAACAGGTTAGCACTAGGACTATATTATTAAGAATGGACAGTGAAATTATTGCCTTTTACGGAGGTCTTATCCATTACACAACACCACATACTATAAAGAAAAGCATGAGTATTGACAAAGAAGAGACGCTTCCTCTTATTTACTTCTCATTCATTCAAAACCATATTTTCTTCTGATTCTCAATCATCAATGGCGTCAAGGAAGATTTTGCATTCAAGGGCTAACAGTTTTTTCTTAGCTCCAGGGGTCAATACACCTCCTGAAAATGTTTTTGAGTTCGATGAGGCTGATATTTGGAGTGGTACAACTTCTAGTGCAGTTTCTGCAATGGAGACCAAGAAATTTCTGCCGACCTCCCGAGCTTCGTCGAAGAAAGTGTCAAGGAAGATCGAGCAAGCTATGGAGAGGAGTCCCGTGACTTGTGCTTCACTGCCTGTGAACATACCGGATTGGTCAAAGATTTACAAAGAAGAGCATCAGATGAAAGAGAGGGATGGGGTTCCCGCCGACGACGGCACTGACTTCGACGACGATCACGACGGAAGGGTTCCACCTCATGAATATTTAGCTAGAAAGAGAGGAGCTTCGTTTTCGGTTCATGAAGGTATAGGTAGGACTCTGAAAGGAAGAGACCTTCGACAGGTGAGAAATGCCATATGGAAGAAAGTTGGATTTGAGGATTAATTAGCAACGTACGATGATTAAGAACTTACGGACAGATCGCTAGAGTTTGTAACAGAAAACAGAAATATGTAGGAAATATTTTCATTAATTATGGAGTTTTGATCATCCTATATTAATTTAAAGATCGACAGATCAAGTATATGCATCTGTTTTTGTGGAATTCTTCTGTTTATAGCTGATGGAATGTAAACGGAGGATCTAAGCTTGTAATCTTTAAATTCCTTTCTCCAAGAAAATCCCATCTTCTGCTTTCTCTACTCTGTAGTTCGTTCTTTCATGAGGAGTAGTGGAATAGATCAGTGATATGAGCTCTTAGGTGTGGTGGTTGGGGAGAAAGGTACAGGCGAGCTAGAACAAACCTTGAAGTAAAATTCAATGTTCATGAGCAATCTCCATATTCTTTCTTCTTCTTTTTTCTTCCTGATTGTTTGAAAATAATTGATAATACTGTGTTCTAACTAAGGACAAGGATTATGAAAATAGAGACAATGAAGAATTTTAGTTGTATCCGTCCAAGTTTATAATACATGATTATATATTAATATACTTAATTAATATACTAGGATTAAGTATTAACTATTATGTCATTTTGTCGTTTCACTTCCTAAACTATTATTAGATAATCAAACTCATTTCCTTATGTTATTGCAATGATTTGATTGGCACTCTTACAAATTATATCGAATTCTATTGGGTTCACGACAAAAAAATAAAAGGAGTAGCCTATTGAAGAAACAAATAGTTCAAATATCTTATATTTGGAAAACTGGACCAAAATTTAGATAACTAATAAGAGGGATTTAAGCTTTAAAAAATTCAAATGTAATTAATTAAATTGTCGTAATATTAATTAAAGAATAAATAAAATTAAAATTTTAAAATACGATTGAAAGTTATTACTTTTAATTATTGAAGAATTTAAATTTTAATTAAAAATAGATTATTAAATAAAACTTTATTGATTTATTTAATTTCTAAGAATTTATTAATTTTCAAAAATTGATATGTTTTCAACAACAAGAGTTATTAATATAAATTAAACTGAAAATTAAAAAACTGAATTAAAAAGTTAGACGATTTGGATTAAATTGATTGGATTAAAATCGTTTTGTATCTTTATAGATTAAAAAGGAAGCATGTAAGTTCGTATTAACTTCTTATTTTATGTGGTTGGTTGGAGATAATTTGGTTTGACTCCAAAGCTTGTCTGATTCTTTTGGGGCCACGGCCATGGAAAACCTTTGACAGGAATGGCAAGTAGTACGTGCTTGCCGTGACTAAAACATGGTAGTACAGTTATTTATTTTTCCTACCTAAGATTCCTTGAATTAAACTTATAATTATAACTAAACATATCACTAAATTTGGAAGATATATGGACGTCTTATTAAATTAAATTTATTAAATAACTTTTAATAACAAATTTAAAATAAAATTGAGTTTAATTTTTAAATTATATTACACAGTTTATTTAATAAAACTAAAGTTTAAAGTATTATGTAATCCTTAATTTAAAGATTAAGTGGGGTCATTTTCTGAATTAAACTACAACATACTTAATAGGAACAGTCTTTATCTCATCAAATGTGAACCTATCTAATGAACTAGCCCAGGAAGTTTTTGAGTTTTTTTTTTTTTTTTGTTCATGAGGTATCTTAAGTGGGTGTTAATTATGAGAAGACATCTTTAAGTTATCCATATTCAGAGTTCAGACTAATCCCTATTCGAGCCGAATAGGTCTCTTACGAGAAGCAAAGCTCTAGTTTCAAATTTTAAACGACTGCATACATAAGAAGAATTCAAACCTATAATCTCACTTAAAGTATAAGAGTTCCTTACCAACTCACCTGTAATTTATAGTTGAAGTTTTTGAGTATTATTATAACAGGAACGGATTGTATAATTTATGAATGAAAGCGGCTTGTGTTGTGTCCATCCGCCGTCTGCTTTTGTCTTTGGCTCGTGGTTTTCTGGTAGGTTCTTGCGTAATATTGTTAAACTTTAGAAGGGAATTAAGGGGTCACATGATTAACCCATGTATGCCTTGATGCTTTGAGCTAAAGTTGGGGAATGTTGTTGTCAAGAAAAGGCAAGACCAGCAACTTTCTCAAAGTCACCCGAGAAATGTGAATAGAACATTTTTTATATAACAATTGCTATCTTTTATATATATATATGTAGATTAAATAAAATTTCACATCTTTAATTATTAATTTATTTAAACTAATTTAAACAAATTAGGATTGCCATTCTTCTAAGAGGAGAATATGTAGTTTTGTTACATTTTTACAAGGGCCTATATTCATGTAACCGAGATGGATTTGTGATATTTTCTAAAAATCTTATTACCATTTAAGAAGAATGAGGATATTAATCCATCGAAGGTCACTCATATGGGAATAAATTTAGATGACTTAAAAATAGCATAAGAAGAATGTACTATATTTCTAAAACAAGGGCTAATCGAGCCAATCAAATCAAATTGGGCATGTCAAAATGGCATACTTTTGAAATAAAGACTAATTGAGTCAACCAAATTAAATTGAGCATTTCAAGTCTTTTTATATAAAAAAAAGTGAAAAAAATGAAGTTAGTTATTAATTACAACTTTCCTATGCCAAGGGAAGTAGATTTTAGACCAAATTGATTTAATCTAAATCCTTGAACTAACTCTTTAGATTGAGGTCTACGCTTCAAAATTAAGGAGCGAATACTCATCGTAAAAGATTGAATATATGATATATACTATATAAGCTTTAATAAAGGTAGATGGATAAATTAAATAATAAATTCCACTCAAATAATTAAACATCTAACACTTTTAAAAATATTTAAATAATACATTTCACGTGTTCATCACTTTTTTGAGGAGAAAAAGAGTATCAAAACACGTGGGATTGACCAATTGGCAATAGTTTAGATGGTATTCCCTCATCTTAATTGGTAATGTTTGATCAATTATTCACATATTTAAAAAGATCAAAATTGTATTTTGTTCTTCCCAGAGAATCAAATTGAGTTGACTTTTCCTCATTTTTTCAATTTCAATGAACAAATCTTATAAAGTTGTTTTTATTAAGTGTTTGAATATTATATATGTAAGATACTTCACTTGAACCAATAATTTTTCATAGATTGATAGATGAACTAATAAAATGTGAGTTTGGTCTTCTGCTCTCAAGCAGTCTTCTAACAACTCGCACCAAACATTTACTATTCTAAGTTATCTCACCTAATGATTGGATTCCCTAGAATATAACCTTATGTCATTCCTTAAAATCCAACAAACTTGTCTTAGAAAATAGAAATATATTGCTTATAAGTTGTAGGTTTTCAGATTCTTAAATTAAGTTATAGTCTTTAGATACAAAGTTTAATTATTTGAACACAAAACTCTAAATCGAAGAACGGGCATCAAGTCATGCTCACCTAATGGAGAAAATTACAACATGTGGGTTAAGGCGAACTTTCAAAGCCAATTAAAAGTTGGGTTTCATCCATAGAACTTTGATGAACCCTGCGGCGGATGCGCAAGCTGACAACTAAAAGGCATGCAATTCAATGTCGTTTTCGTGGATTTTCAACTTTGATCCGAAAATCTATAAAGCTGAGCATGGTGTACATGGAGACTGAAAGCAACTTAAGATGACTTTCCTTCATGTTTCTTAATGAGAAACGCATTAAACGTTTATGAACTCAAAAGCGAGATCTCCTCGCTTTAATAATAGAGTATGTTTATAATGGCGTATTACACATAATTGAAGGGAGTATAAGATGGATTGAGCAGTTATCTAGATATTCTCATTTGTATTTGGTCGGGTCGGTCGTGTTGGGCTCGGATTTAGTCAAAACGACCCGTGGACCGATCGGTCCATTCTTCAGAGATCAGTTTTATGCTTAGGTTAAGTCCAAGTTTGGCCCATGCCCTCCTTGACCCATTCGTAGAAGGAAGTCTCCTATGCAAACACGTAAAGACATAAACCTAGCTGCAAAACCATAAATAAGGTATAATTCTCCCATAACAGAGGTACGCAATCATAACCTAGTTTTTCTCTGCATTCATCAACCTCACCTTCACCAAAAGACTGACTTGA
>JANJEY010000004.1:62094492-62107005 GCA_024703695.1 Erythroxylum cataractarum | reverse complement strand
TAATTTATAATGCACACATTATTGGTAACTCTTAACATTATGCATTTATCACAACATTATGAAATTGGAAAATGTTTTTAAAAAACTCCCTGCCTCCTAATACCGACGGAAAATAGCATACCGTCGGAAATTCAAATTTTATTACCGACGGAATTCCTATTTCCGTCGGTGAATTGCAAGTCGTTCATCTAGATTCCCTTCGCCTTTCTGATGACTTTAGGCCATTGCTAAATGTCATCGACAGTAAGTCGTTAACTTTTTTTCGTCGGTAATATTATTACCGACATTATTTATACCGTTGTTAACATGTTTTAAGCCGTTGCTAAATTACCAACAAAAATATACCGTCGATAAATTTAATTACGGTGCTTTCATCGACGATTTTGACCATTTGTTTTTTCTATCGATAATTACATTTACCGATGGAATATCTTAGTTTACCGACAGAAGGTTCCGTCGGTAAACGATTGTTTTCTTGTAGTGAACATAAGCATGCCAAAATCCTTATTTGTATATTAAAAAATAATGAGATTGCTAGTATAAGACAGATTATGTCCTATGTTGTGTTTGTGCCCAACAACAATTTTATCTAGAAGCATATTTTTTATGGATTTCAAACTTTAAAATTTTTTAAAAACTTATTATAATCATATTTAAGTTATATTGAATTTGGTTCAAGACAAGTTATATAAAATTGTACCAATTAGAATTTATAATTAATTATATTTGCATAAACCTACCCTCTATATAAAATATATAATCATTTTTATGTGAATTATTAACTAACATTGTAGAACTGGTTGGTCTTGACTCCAAAGAAGACAACACACCCAATTGATGAATTCCTTTAAATATTCTTATATTTTTATAACATAATCACACATACTCTATTCTTATAACATATAATTTTTAAACAAAAACAATTTATTTACTAAGGAGGTCGCAGATTGCTAAAGTAAACATTTAACGTAATAAATAAACGATTGCCCTTCAGAGTTCATAATTACACTATAAAAAGTCTAATTTTGTTTACTCAAACTTATTTTATTGAATGGAAAAATTTGGAGAGTAGACAAGGTGTAAGGTGGTTAATATAGATATTTGGTTTGAAAGAATGAACATCCTAATCATCAAAAGACTATAACATATGCAACATGATGCTCTCTTGCCTTTATTCTTTATTTCTAACTACATTAGCCACACATGAATGTATTATTATTATGTTGGTTTCAAATTACAAAAAAATAATTTTTATTCTAGAGAAAAGCCATAATCAATTCTAAAATCAATCGATAAAATCTCTTTTCAGCAAAGGATTCAGCGTTAAGATCAATAAATAATGTCTATGCTTATAACATTTAAAATAATAATTTTTGGTAGATGAAATGTCTATCAGGTGTAGTATGGATTATGAGAAAAAAAATTTACGCTAAATAATTCCTACAACCCAACCCTTAAGTCCATTTCACAGTTAGGGTCATGTAACAAAATTTCTTATTAGAAAGGCTTATATCTCTTTAAGACCTAATTTCCCAAAAGTTACTTAGAAAGGACTTATTCTTGCTCAAGATACTCTAACCAACCATGGGTTTATTATATGGTTAATACTATATAATAGGCTTCCTACAACAACCAATTTAATGAGATGGGTTAGCTAAATATTTGAAGATTGCACACTGTGCAATTTATGTAACGCCGAAATTGTTGACCACTTTTTTCTTTAAGTCTGTAGCAATATGAGAGAATCTTCTTACTTAGCTTGGAGTACAAAGACAAGTAGGTTATTGTCAGGCTAAACTGTGGTGGCTAAGTCAGATGGTTAGAGGCAGAACAATGCATGTTCAAATATTTAAATGTGTGCTTGCAGCTACTATTTATATGATTTGGTAAGAGAGGAACTTTCAAAATTTTCAAAGTAAAAGAAGATTCTATTTGTAGGTGGTGAGAGACAAGGACGGATCTATTTTTTTAGTAGGGGTAAAATTGTAATGGGGGGAAATTTTATTTTTAATGGAGGTAAAATTTTAATGGGAGCAAAATTTTATTTTTTTATGAGATCAAAACTTAAAATAATAATTTTTTCATGTAAAATTTATTGGAGGCAGTGGGGGCAAGTGCCCCCAGTGTAGCCTCGTCCATGGTGAGAGAAATAGTTCAACTTATTCATTAAAAGGGCAATTGGTATTGAAGGTGGGCCCTGGTATTGGCCACTAGGAATTAATATCCTTATTAATTTGATTTGATTTGTGTGTTAAAGATTGTATCGGAGGAATGTTATCACACAATGGACTTGGAATATAAGTGTTTCTTAGAAGGTACTATAGTACTAGTTGCTAATGGCTTTTGCTTCTCTCCCCAAGTTATGTTGTAATGGTTCAGTTCATTCGAACTAAAGTTTTGTTTTAACATGTATATAAAGAATTTTGTAATGAAAATTACTTTATTTTCCAAAAAAAAAAAAAGATCAATGAAAATTTTTTCTGCAACCTTTTCTTCTTTGGAGTTATTGGAGAGACAAATAAAAAGGTCCAAGAAGAACGGTTTCTTTTTTGTAGATCATAAAATATGCAAGGAAATTATTGTGTATAACTCATATATACAGGTTTAAATTTTAAAAGTGCTTATGGAATAACATAGGAGTTCCTTAGAAGTCTTTGGGAAAATATAGCCTGACACATTACTATGTGCTAGGACGTGTTCTTCTCTAGAATATAAAGGTGAAGACCTAGGTTGAAATAATAATATGCTAGTGTAGCAAAGGATTTTTTAAGGGAGGACACAATTTGGGCCATAGATGTGTTATAACCTTATGGAGAAGATAAAAAAAAATTATGAAACTCTAAGACACACATGTACTAAAGCTTATATCCATATACAGGAAAGTAACAATAAGATACACATCCTAGGACATGGTTGTATCCTGAGTCATATCCATGATAAGTAACTTTATTTGAATTGGCATTTTGGAAAATATCAAATTCTAAAAGGATTCTAGAACCTATTTAGAGTTGCGTTTAAATTATATCACATTTGGTATAAGGAAAGTTACATAAAATTGTATAAGTTAGATTTTATAATTATTATACTTATATAAACCTAGTATATGTATATGAAATGTGTAATCTTCTTTAAGTGAGTTATTAATCAATATAGTAAAACTAACTACTTTTGGCTCTTAAGGACATAGCCATAACCAATTGACTAAATGTGGTCAAAAAACCTATTATTTTCTTTCATATTACTTTATTCTTGTCACATATAATTTCTCAACAAGTGATATCAAAACATTCTTAAGTTAACAATGACTTTGGTTGTAAGGTTTAAAGGGGGAAAGATAATGGAACTCGGAATTTTAGACTGTAGCAATCAAAAGTAAAATATTTGTTAGAATGACAAGAGATGTTGAAGGGGTTGCGAGAGAATAAGTTAGAAAACAAGAATGCACTCAATTAAGAGGAGTTGCAAGTGCAAACAATTAGAACTATTCTAGTATGTCTAAAAAATAAAGTCATATAGTAAATCATGTATGTTACATTTATTGTAGAGATAAGGAAGAAGCTGGAGAGTAAATACATGTCAAACTTTCTCATAAACAAGTTTATGAGAAGTATAGACTATACAGTATGAAGAAGTAGGAGGCAATAAATCTAGAACAACATATCAATGTGTTCAAGCAAATAATCAGTGACATGTTAAACCTTGAGGTGACTAATGAGGATAAAGTTATGATTCTACTTTACTCTTTACCTACATCTTATGAATATTTAGTGATCATACTTATATTGCCTAAGGAGTTAATTAGGATGAAGGACATCACTATTGCATTATTAGCTTACAACTAACAAAGATTTAATATAGATAAAAGCTAAGTTAAAGAGTTGCATTTGAGGAGAAACAAAGATTGTGGATGAAGAATAGTAAGGATGATTTTTTAAAATGGAGATCTAAACTCAAAGGTAAAATGAAAATCTAGTGTTAAAGTGCAAGAAAATTGGGCATATTAGGCAGGATTTTCTAAATAAGAAGAAGTTAACAAACAAACAAAAAACTGATGATTCATAAAGTCTATTAATGTAATGTAAAGTGAGATTCAAATTACAATCACAAAAACATGCTCTATTAGTTAACCAATTAACTTCAGAACTCATGGAAACTAGATATATGAAATTATATCATATGACACTAAACAAGGATTAGTTTGTGTCATACACATTAGACAACTTTACTAGCATTCTGATGGAGGGTGATAAAGCTCACAAAATAGTAGGACATAAGAGCACATGATTATAATGTTTGATGATGTTGTTAGGATATTAAGAAGCGTTTGACATATACTAGATTTGAATAAGAATATGATCTTTTTAGGCACCTTACATGTGAACAATTTTGTCTATAAAATCGACAAAGATAATAATAAGATGATAAAAGGTACAATGACTATGATGAAAGGGAACAAATTTAATGAGAAACATCAACAAACTAATATGAATCATAGTTGTAAGTGAAAAAGTTAAGAGTAGTATACTCAAAGAAAGATAATGTTGTGTTATGACATATGTGGCTAGGTTATAACAGTGAGTAAGGGATGACGTATCTTTATAAAGGAGCTTATGAAAGGTGTCAAATACTAAAAGTTATACTTCTTCAAGTTTTATGTACTTGGGGATCAACTTTCAAGGATGTGGTGTTTGGAGACTAACATATATTGAGATAAACATATAAAGAGAAAGGGTCATAGTCAATAGAGAGTAGTACTGATTCAAAGGTGGTACAAATGAAATTTTAAAAAAATGCTAAAGTTGTTAAAAATTCTAGTTCAAGAAATAAAACAATGTCAAGAAAAGAACACCATCTCATTATAGCTAATGATAAAGCAAAATATACTATTAGGTCACTAAGTAGAGATGGTTGAAAATACTCAGTTTTATATGCACTTACTATCAATGATGAAGATTCATCTTTCAAGAGACTATGGATAATTAGAAGAAGAATAGGTAGAAAAGTGTTATGGTTGAAGATATGAGGTTTTGTAAGATCAAGAAATTGATTGCATCTGATTAGATCTTGTTTGAAAAGATGCATACTTTAAATAATGTAATTGATATATTGACAAAATTGGTTACTAGAGAGAAAGTCAAGCTTTGCTTGGACTTGATTAATATCTTGAGGTGATAAATATAGATATAATCCAACTTATATAAAGTCCATTTGTTATGTACACAAATTTACAATTTTTAAAGCATTTTTAAAAATATGTTAGTTAAACATGGTATATTCGCCAAGGTAGATATTATTGTGTATATTTCATATACGCGAATGTGCAATTTCGGAGTATTTCAAGAGGAATATGATAGTTTTTTAGAAGTCTTTAGGTAAATATGGCTTAGAATACGGCAATGTGACAAGTATGTTCTATTCTGAAGTACACAGACGAAGCCACATGCTTGAACATAAGCGTGTAGGTGTTGTTGACAATTTTTTGATGAAGAACATAGCTCTGAACACGAACATATCACAATCTATGTCGATATGTTGCAAAAAAAATAATAAGATACATGATTTGGAGCATAGGCATGTTAGAATCCTTATTTGTATATTTTAAAAAAAAATAGTGAGATGGCTAGTTTAAGACATGATTATGTCTATGTTGTGTTTGTGCCCATAACAACTTTACGTAGAAGCATATTTTTTTTTGTGGATTTCAAACTCTAAAAAGATTTTAAGACTTATTATAATCATATTTAAATTATATTAAGTTTGGTTCGAGATAAGTTATATAAAATTGTACCAATTAGAATTTATAATTAATTATATTTGCGTAAACCTACCTTCTATATAAAATATATAATCATTTTTATGTGAGTTATAGACTAATATTGTAGACCCGGTCGGTCTTGACTCCAAAGAAGATAAGCACACCTAATTGATGAATTCCTTTAAATAGGGACAAGATCTTCTGTCCAATATTATCCTGTCTTATTCTGTCCCATGAAATCTCAGCAATTTATTTTGCGGGACTCACGCGAGATTTATATGAGACCTACATAAATAAATGGCTGAGATTCATTTGACACAATAAGATACCATAATATTGGACAAGAGATCTGGACTCCTTTAAATATGCTGATATTTTTATAACGTAAGCACACATACTCTATTCTCATAGCATATAATTTTTAAACAAAAACGATTTACTAAGGAGGTCGTGGATTGCTAAAGGAAACTGTTTTGCTCAGACTATTTGTAACCTATGTTTACTCAATCTTCGTTGAAGACAGAAGCTCTCTCTTGGTATCGTCATTCGTCAAAAGGACATTGATAATGATAATTCAAACTGACTTTTCTTCTTGATATGTTAAGTAGTCTCTTTATTCATAACGACACTGTAGACATGTTTATGTAGTCATAAAATTGGTGCATCCGTCCACAATATCTTTCTAAACGAGTCGGATGGTAAAGGCCATTAATCTCTACATCGTTTTTCGTTTCCTAACTAGTAAAATGCAGCTGTTCCCAGACAAAAGAGATCAGCTACTCTGGATCAACTTTTGGTGATTGTTGAGCAGTCCACATCTGCTGGAGCTGGAGTGCACTTGGCTTGTAATTCGTGAATGAATGTAGTTATAGTTTGTACATATCCTTCATTAATTTCGTCAAGCTGATTTGAGGATGCTGGCGTTTTGGTACCGTTCTTACTCCCTCTGTGATTCTGCATGTACAACGAAAAATATTTCAAAGCTTATTCAAACCCACATATCAAATATGGAGAATGAACGTGCACTAAAAAATTATATACCCTTCTTCTCTTTGGAGGTCTTGCTCTAGTGTTCATGATCTCAATCAGCCCGTCAAACTGTAGAAGACAGAAACACCATTACAAGAAACGAAATTATCCCACAAAAAGAAGAAGATAAATGGGTGGAAGAGATATAATACCAGAACGTTCTTAATTACCTGTTGAACAATCTTTTCGTACTTACTTGCACATTGATATAGCTTACTTTCATCGTCCATTTTCAAGACTATTTGATTTATCTTCCTCTAATCTATTTCTTAGTCTCTCATGAAGGGCTCAAGGGTTGCATGAGAGCTCGTATATATACAAGAGGGTTGTTAGAGGATGATCATGTTCAACATGCATGAGAATGTAAGAACAGTTATGGAGCGGTCTTCTTAAACATATGTGTCCGATTGGCCGTTACACACCGACCCCTTTCGCATATGCAGACTAAAACTTGATCAGATACAAAGGAAAAACCGTTATCTGGTAGATTAGCCACTTTTATCTTTCTTACGCGTAAACGAAGCACCATTCTTGTGATAAGGAACTATCATGAGGTCAAAGTTTCTTGTTAACTTTTATGAGAAAAGCTGGATTTATATTAGACCCAATAAGAAGGGAATAAAGCTGTTGCCATATGAAGAGGATGTATGAAACTCTATTCATTAACAGTAATATTAACTCCTCTACGTATATCCTTGAGTCCTATGCCACTATGCAATTCTAATAAATTTAGATACAAAGAAGAACAAAAAAAATATAAAAGGTTGTACCTGCATTCTCTCACAATCAAGAATACCTAATACTATGGATGCTAAAGTTGGTTTTATTACGTACTATATCGATATCGGTTAATTTCATATATTAAAAAGTACGGTTAATATCAGATATCATAAAGTACTATACCGATACTATCACGTAAGTATCTATTTATTAGCTACATCAGTAAAAAAAAATAAAATTTTTAAAAATTAAATACTTTTAGAGTTATTTTATTGTACCTTAGATATATGAAATGAACATCACTTGTCGTAGAATTTTCCAAGGTTTTAAAAACCGTGTCAAATCATCCAGTCCGGCTGAAAAAAGTTTGAACCGATTAGTGATCTGGTTCGATTTCGTCTAAAATCCTCTCTGTATAAAAACTGCCCGATTCAACCTTTTTTTGATCGAATCGAACAGTCCAATCCAGTTTTTAAAATCTTTGATTTTATTAACAATTGCTTTGTCTCACTGGTTTTGTTTCCATTTGTGAGTTGGACCATACAAAACCACTAATTCTATGTATCAATCTTAAACTCTCGGCCTTTGATATTTACTTCTTTCTTTTTTTGACTTAAAACTAAATATAAATCTTTGTAAAATACACTACAAGAAAAATGTAGATTAGCGACGGAAACTTAACAACGGAACAATTTTCATCGACAATTAGCGACGGAAATATGTTTTTCGTCGCTAAAATTGAGTGATTTAGCGACGGTACTAATATTCGTCGCTAAATTTGGAGGGAATTTGTTCCGGAAAAATTTGCAACGGACATTAGCGACGAAACAGTATAGCTGTCGGTAATAAATTTCCGACGAAAAATATACCGTTGGAAATTAACGACGGAAAGCATATTTCCGTCGCTAAAATTGAGTAATTTAGCGACGGTACTAATACTCGTCGCTAAATTTGAAGGGAATTCATGGCGGCAAAATTAGTGACGGTATATGTTCCGTCGCTAATAATGGAGGAAATTTTTGACGAAATAAAAAATTTTGAATTTCTGTTGGTAAATGAATTTAGCGACGGAAATTCTTTTTCCGTCGGTAAAAAGGCGGGAATTATTGGAGGTATAAATTTTTTTTGAATTTACCTATGAAAATTTCAGTCGGTAATTTCGTCAGTAAATTCTTTTTAAATATAAACACACCCTACATCTCCCTCCCTCTTCTATATTCTTTTTCCTTTCTTCTTCTTCCTTCTTCTTACATCTTCTCTTCGATTTTCTTGGAGCCCATTTCTCTGTTGTGGACTTCTTTTCTACTCGACAATATTGTTTTCTCCGACTATTGTCATCGTGCCCTTCGGTAGAGGTATTTTTGCAACTACTATCATGTGTTTTTTCATATATTAGATGAAAGTTAATTTAGGTATTTATTACTTTCGTTTATTTGTGTATTTTATTATTGGAAAACAACTTTAAGGTATAAATGTTAGTGATAGAAGGGACAAGACGTAATTTTAGTTGTGATGTTAAGATAAATTTCTGATGCATGTAAAGTGTTTGATGAAATGTTTGTTATTTGAAAAAATGATTTTAGTTCTTTATTTTCAATTCTGTTTTAGTATGAATTTTAATATTTTAATTCTTTTACTTGAAATAATGCAGTTCTCTATATGGTGGCTTCTAGAGAAACTAAACACTTTGCAGGTAAATTTTAAAAAATAGTTTTCAGCAAATTTACGGACAGAAAAAAATTCCGTTGGTAAATATATTGGATTTTACCGACGGAAAAAATTTTGTCACTAATTTTCTGACAGAAGAATTTATCGATTGAACAAAAAAACCGTCGATAATTTTACCGAAGAAAATTTTTACTGTCGGTAAATTTGCCAACGGAAAATTTCCGTCGTTAAATTTAGTAACGTCCATATCTCCGACGCCTTTTTTCGTGAATAAATTTCATCGCTAAATAAGCTTACCGATGAAATATGTACAAATTCCGTCGCTAAACTCTATTTTTCTTGTAGTGTATGAATCATGTTGGATTGATTGAAATGCAAAATTGTCTACTCTTGAGTGAGAATGTGATATGTGATGAATTATGCAAAGTTGTGAAATATATGTTATATTTATTGATGTGATTCATGAATTGAGTGAACCATCGATTATGGTTACCTTATTGAGTTTGCAAAACTCATAAAAATTGCAACGTTGAGATTTCAGGACTGATGGATGACATTAGCTACTGAGGGACACTTTTACTTTTGGAAACAAGAAGAAATGATTCAAATGTTGATCAGTTGGATATGGACAGATTAGATAGATTTTGTATATTTCCTCTTTCATGTAGCACTTTTTGTATTAGGTTATGATGTTGTATAAGTATGAATGTTGAAAATTACATTGTAGACATTCGGTTTTTATGAAATGAAATGAGAAAAATGAAATTTTAAAATATTGTGACTTTCCTTGTGATGGTTATAAGAGAATAAAGATAGATGATGCCATGTTATGTGAATGTTGTGATTGAACATAGTGCGTCATTATCATAGGTTATGTACTAGAATACCCTCAAGGTGTTCCGGTATGTACCCTAGGATAAGGGGACGCTACACAAACATTTAGTTACGTTTTTGGAAATATAACTTGGTCAGGTCGGTTGTTCTGGGCCCGCACCAAGTCATAACGACCCGTGGGCCGATCGGTCCATTATTCAAATATCAGTCTTATACCTATGCCAAGCCCAGGTCCAATTCGTGATCTCCTTGGCCCACTCGCAGGTGAGAGTCTCCCATGCATACGTAATGACTTGAACCTAGTTATTGCTCCATATATAAGGTATAATTTCACCATAACAGAGGTACGTTATCATAACCTAGCCTTCTCTGCGTATAGCAATCTCACCTTCACCAAAAAGACTGAATTGAGCGTCGGAGGGGCTAATCGGAACACAACCTCCGACGTGCCTTTTTTGTTTTGCAGGGACCTTCACGTCGAAGTTACTACAGAAAGCAGCTAATTTCATGGATCCAAACGGCAACGGTCAGTTCTGCCAGAATCTGTCAGAACCAATTGGCGCCTATCGTGGGGCCCGACTTCAGGGCACCACGTCCAGAAACACACAGATCAGTCAGGCGGCAGTGACAAACCTTGACATAGCCGCTGTCGCGGCTCTGGCAATGCAACGCATAGGTTTGCAATTACCTGCAACACTGCCGCCTGCACATCATATTTTCTGCAAGGAATCTTCAGACCCGAATGATCAACCGCAACCTCAAACCTTGGAACAAAAAGAACAGAGCGTAGCTTTGGAGGATAACGCTGCACTCAATATGCGCCCGAACCTCCAACACCAATCAGATGCAGATCCTCTTCCACCTATATATACCTCCCTCACCCAAAAACAAATCGAGGGAGTGGCTGATCTATTGATTCGCCAGATCTTGCAGTCTCAGCCAACACAACAGCAGTCATCTGCACGGCAAACTGCACAACAGACCAGCATGACGACCGATCACCGCCCAACCGAAGCCCTAGAGAAAATCGCGGACGATCGGATTAACGCAGCCATGAACTTCCGCCCAGATCGCTCGACGACACAGTACAGCTCTCCCTTTATTTCGGGAATCTTGGATAGCCTCCTGACGTCTGGTACCAAAATACCGACGCCTAAAAAATACACTGGAAAGACCGACCCCTGGACTACTTACAGCACTTCCAATCCATGATGAACCTACATTGCATTCCGGACGTCATTCAGTGTAAGGCATTCTGCACGGCCTTCCAAGAGGGAGCTCGGCGATGGTTTAATAACCTGCCCCCGAACTGTATCACATGTTTTGAAGATTTCAGGTTATTATTCCTGAACCAGTTCGTCACCAGTAAGCGGCCACAGAAGAAAGCTTTGGAGGTGATGTAATTGACCCAAGGAAAGAACGAAAGTTTGCGGGAGTTCATCACTCGGTTCAATAATGAAGCGGTCGAGGTCCCCGACCTCACTTGCTCGTCAATGTTGGCAGTGCTTATGAACAATACGAGGGATGAGGAGTTCAAAAGTCTTTAGCCCTCGATCAACCCCGATCCGTTCAGGAAATAAGAAACAGGGCGGATAGGTACATTCAGCTCGAAGAAGTGTTGAGAAATACGAAGCGTAGAACGGATGATCGCTCACCAAATGACAGAGCAGGTGGTTCCCACAAGCGAAAAAAAGGCCAGTCGAGCTGGAGAAACTGACCGACAGGGATATCGACAGCAGTTCACCCCGCTCAACAGGTGATATGTAGAAGTACTGGCGGCCATGAGAGCGGATGGGAAAACTATCCGAGAACTCGAAAAGATGAAGACTCTCCCCAAGGATAGGAACCCCGATCTATACTTTCGTTTCCACAAAGACATCGGTCATGACACGGAAAATTACTGGCAATTGAAAAGAGAAATCGAATTCCTCATACAAAGGGGAACGTTAAGCCGATTTGTAAGACACGAGCAAAATGCCGATCGAGATAACGAGCATAAGAGCATTCGATCCAACAACAGACGACAAAATTGGAGACGGAATGATAGAAATGATAGAGGGAGGTGGAATACGAATACAAGCGATCGACGCGAAGAGAGAGGTCGATCAAGGGAAAGAGGCGACATGAATGTCGGGAAACAAGATGACCGACCGACAGGGGTCATCAACATGATATTTGGTGGAAACGCAGCGGAGGGATCCACTGCTAAAGGGAGAAAGAGATATGCCAAACAGGTCGGCAGACTCATCAACCAAAAGAACGAGGGAGAATGACGGGATGATTTCGTTCGACGAGTCTGACCTTGATGGTGTAAGTTGTCCTCATGATGACTCCCTTGTTGTAAATCTGAACATGGACAGCTACGAGGTGAAGCGGGTGATGATTGATACGGGCAGCTCGACCGACCTGTTGTATTATGATGCCTTCAAGCAGATGGAAGTACCTGAAAATCGACTACTGCCTATAGAAGAACCCATCAAAGGGGTAACTGGAGCATCGGCCTATCC
>JANJEY010000004.1:62010478-62021333 GCA_024703695.1 Erythroxylum cataractarum | reverse complement strand
AGATATCAAAATCAGATCATTTCTTTTCTTCTCAATATTCTTTAAATTTTAAGACATCTCTTATACAAGACATACACGAAGCACTCCTTAAATTTCATTTTCATAATTCAAATTTTCACTCAAAGATTGGGGTCCAACATAGCCATAACAAGTAGATAATACACATAACATATTCAAATTCTCTTAATAAAAAAGGATTTCCTAACAACTTAAATGTTCAAGCTTACATATTGTTTAATATAGTATTTACAAACCAAGAGACATGAGGACAACAAGAAAATTACTATGAAACCTAATGGTAATACCTCCTTTTCAACTTTATGCTACTAAAACTCAAGAAAATTAAATGAGATGACAATTGAAGAGAGAAGAGAATATCATAAATTTAAGAAGGGGGAACGCAATTGGTGGCTAGCTAGGGCACAAAAAATGATTGAGGGAAAGAGAAACAACAAGATGGGAGAAGGAAGACTACAGTCAAATAGTCATTTTGTATATGGAAGAAGTTTGGGCTTTGAACTAAGTTAGATTGTGAAATTCGTCTGAATTAACCCAAAATTTGAATTTTTTGTAAATACAAACTTAGCTTAAAATTAATTCAAATTGAATCAATTCCAGTAACATTAGGTTGAACCATAAGCCTTTTTCCATTCTTTCTTGAGTCACTTGTTTTATACATATGAAAACATCAAAGTTAATCACTTAATAATTCTCCTCCCTCTTTCCACCATAAACCATATCGTGTCCTCTTCATCGTTCCTTGTAGCCTCTATAAAATATTTTTCAGGAAAATGAATTATATTACTCTATTGTATTCCATTATAAGACCTCATAGATATACATGTTATTAATCCTAAAATTTCTCCCACAATATCTCTTGATTGATTACATTTACACCTAGGAAAAGATATACACGTTGACGAAAAAGTTATATATGCTAAAAACATTTTACATCTAAATATTATTTCCTTATAGTCTCCCTCAATTTTGAGCACAAAGGTTATGAATTCCTATCTTACATAAGAGATACATAAATTGTTATTTTCCTAATACCTTGATTAAATTATCATCTAACTAGTCGTGAGATCGAACAAATGCAATCACAATGTGACTAACTTGTATTTGATCTCACACATAATGACAATCAACTTCTATGTGCTTCGTTCACTTATGGAATACAAGATTTGAAGCAATATAAAGAGCTGCTTAATTGGCTCAAAAATTTTGCATAGGTTACGAGTGATCTACTCCCAAAGAGTGTATAATTGACTTAATTCATGTAAGTTCACAACTAGTAGTAGCTATAGAGTGATGTTCAAGTGGTTTCCTATCTCTGATAGCCAATTTGTAATTTTGCTTAATAGGAAAGCCTACAAGTTTAGCACCCAACAATCTAGCTTTTGAAATAATATCAAATTCATTTTTTTTTTTTGACAAAGATACAACCCCCAGGAACTACGAGCAACTTCAATTATAAAAAAATAACATAGGACCCTAAGATCCTTCATATAAAAACAACCTCTAAGGTAAGACTTGAATATACCAATGACTTAATTGTTATTCTCAACAATTATCAAATCATCCACGTATATAAGAGCACACAAAGTAATAACACCCTTGTGATAAGTGAAAAATGAGTAATCAACATAAGATTATGTAAAGCCATATATTTGAAGAGTACTAAACCAATTTCAAGAACTAGTTACGTGGTGCTTGGCGTAGCCTATACATGGACTTACACAATAGACATACCTTCTTAGGATGAAAAGTTGCCAAACCAGTTGGAAGCTTCATGTAGACTTGTTCATCAAAATCTCCACATAAAAATGCATTATGCATATCAATCTGGTGTAATTCCCAGCTTCTAGCCATAGTAACAGCCAAAAAAATTCTTATAGTGACCATTTTGTGACAATAGCAAATATCTCGTTATAATCAATTCCTTTAACTTGATTATTATCATGAATTACCAAGTGCACCTTGAATCACTCTATAGTTCCATTTAGATTGAACTTGATTTTACATACTTGCATCAAAAGGCCCTCTTTCCTAAAAACAAAGTCTCAATAGTCCATGCACCCTTCTTTACTAAAGCATCTATCTCCTTAATTAAAGCTTCCTTCCATTTTATATCATAAACAACCTCAGAGTATTGAATGGGTTCAATTTCTACTATAACATATGCAAGAAAATTGTTATTTTTTATAGAAAAATTATCACATGTTACATAATAAGCAATAGGATAAGGTGTACCTGAAGATACCGATGGTGCCAATGAATCTAGGGAGTTTAAGTTAAGGAGTCTGCTGCAAACATAATCACGTAATCAAGTGGATAGTTGACAAACTCAGTTCCCTCTTCCTAATTGTTCTCCCCATGAATATAAATATATTGTACTCCCCACTTCTAATTTGACATGATCAATAGATTGTGACATTTCATTGTCATACTGTGCTAGCTCGTTATTATGATTAGTATCATATAAACACTCAGAATTGGTTAGCGATTAAGGAATGACATCATTAGATGTTACATCATTATCATTACATCATACATATTAGGCCTTTGCAAACTTGAATCACACTTGTGAACATGATTATCCTTTTTCTCCAAAAAGGTATAAACTCCCTTAATAAATATGACATCACCGGAAATATTTCCATTATCTAAGCCATATAGCTTCCATCCCTTTTGTCCATGAGGATATACAATAAAGATGCACCTTTTAATATGATCACCAAATTTATCTTGATTAACACAAACACCCAAAGGTATGAATATTGGCATAGGACAGTGGTTTTCCAAAAAGCATTTCATAGGGTATTTTTTTTTTCATTGTGTAACATTGATGGTGTATGGTTAATAAGACACCCAGCCATTAATATACATTCCCCCAAAAATTAATAGGAAGATTAGCTTGAAAATGTTATGAACTCCCTACATTCAATGTATGATGATGCTTACACTCCACTCTTTCATTTTGTTATGGAGTGTCAACAAATGGATTTTGAAAAATGATTCCACTTTGTGAAAAGAATTCTATTGAAGGTTGAAACGCCCTTCCATTGTCTGTTCTTACTACTTTGATAATTTTTCCAATTGTACTTGAGTCATTACACAAAAACTTTGCATTATTTCATAAACTTTACTTTTTTCAACCATTAAATGGTCCCAAACAACTTGAGTATAATCATCCACAATGGTTAAAAAGTAAAATGCACCACAAGAATAAGGTCACCATCGTGGTTATGTTCCTTCAGTCATTGGCTCTCATAACACAAGTTTTGGGTGCCCTATTGCTAGAGTTATAATAACTCTGATAAGATAAAGGATTTTTTTATGAAAATGAATTCTATTTTTCTATTGTATTCCACTACATGACTTTATAGATATAGTGATATACACATTATCAATCCTAAAATCTCTCCCATAAGATCTCATAATTATATTAATTACATTTACACCTAAGAAAATATACATATATTGACGGAAAAGATAAAGATGCTAAAAATATTTACATCTAAATATTGTTTTCTTATGCTCAACTTCGAGCGTCTTCTCACCATTTACTTTCATTTTATTGTTTTGCCACTTCACCTATCAATCTTCAGTGTGTATATAAATATTTATTCTAAGAGTCTCACCATTGCAAAAACTTCATATTTTACTGCATTAATGAACAACATATTTAAGTAAAACTATGCAATAAACTTTTAATTTAACTCTTTGGGTACATTTGGTAACTAAAAATGAAGACGTGGGAATGTATATGTAACTTAAATTTCTTAATTCTTGCTTGTTTGGTTGTTAGTAATAGATAAGATAAGGATAAATCTGAAATAGATTTTAAATAATCCTAAATTTTTATTTGGAAGATAAGTATAGGTATAACTTGGAATCAGATATAAGGAATAACAAAGAAACATTCATGGGCAAACACAACTTTTTGTTTTTTTTTTTCCTCTTTTGTTGTGTTTTGTCTCAATTGAAACTCTCTATTTAAGAATTTAAGATTAGTTTATTTATTTAGACAAGACATCATTTTGATTGATTTTTATTAGAATATTATTATCAACATTTAACATTACTTTATTTAATTTATTTAATAATTATTTTATTGTATTTCAATGATTTTGTATCATAAAATAAGTTCATTATGGGTTTTTAATTTTATTCTTATAAGAAAAATCATACACAATTATTTAAAAATTAATAATTTATTGAATCATTAAAAATAATTTTAATTATTTATTTATTAAATATAAAATATTTTAATTAATTATTTACAAAATCAATCACATAATAATCAAACATAAATAAAAAATAGTCATTACCATTCTTAATATCTGATACCAAATATTAGTATAACTATTAACTTCTATATTCTCATTTATAATAATTATATACCAAACATACATAATTAGTAATTTCATTTATATTCTGATTCTCACTTTTTAATCTCGTTCTCTCTTTTTGTTGTGATTTTATTCATTTAAAAAATATTTTATTATTCCAAATTGTTTTAAAATTATTTTAACAATAACTAGACGAATAGTATTAGTCAATAATAACTCTTCTACTTGAGTCCCTCGTTTGGAAACATATTTATAAACATTTATCCATTACTACTTGCTTTTTGCCTCTTATAAGTAAGTGCTTGCTTAACGAGGTGATTCCCTAGATTTTAGGAACTGAACTCGGGCTATTAAACTAATGAGTATCATCTATACCTGTCACTTAAACATCTCCAATCCCAAGATTGGCCTTTCTAGCCTGGTTCTTTGCCTCTACTCCTGCCTTTTTGTTTAACTGTCTCTCAATTGTTATAAACCCATAATGGCAGGTTGCTAATGGGGCAATGAGCATTTTAATTATATGACCCATTTGCACCTGCATGCTTGCAGGCGCATATTGACTCATGTTTTGTGTGTAAACAATTGTCCATTTGGCTGTGAATGAGTGCTCCTCAGGGTTCAGTGCTCACTACTGTTGGATTTAGTTTTTGTATTTGACAATCAGCAAAGTCATGAAAAACAAAACATTAAATAAAAGGGTATAAAAACAGGCTAATATACGTTACTAATCCTTTATCTTCCACAAGTTCGTTAGTAAGTAAGTGATAAGCTAGCACAGCTGAAAAATACAACCAACTTTTTATCGTTAGTTTTAGATATTATATGATCACTTATAGTTTGGATATAGAGAATATGCATGTTGATAAGAACATGAAAAAGGAGTGGAAAATGAACAAAAAAAAAAAAAAACATGATTCTGAGAAGTTTCAGGCCTGTGTTTTGCATGAAGATGATGCCAAGCAAAAGACCGAACCTGGAAATGATATGTCACCATCTTCATAGTCGTACGGACATCCGATTTGTATTTTCTTATGTTATCTTCCTTCATTTCCCAATGTCATACATCACTTTAATTTCCCTTGCAAAGTCCCCACACATTATGCAGAACACACTAGCATGTGTCTTATATTACCTATATAGCAAGACCAGACTTAGGTGCTCAGAATCACATAGGCATGCATAATTAACAAATTTAAATGCCAACTCTTACTAATTTAGATATATATAACATATATTAGAGTCTGTCTTATAATAACATTTATGTCGTCGTATATTCTGCACATAATGTCTAGTGTATATATTCACCAATTATGAAAAGTTTGCTTCTAAAAAATTTGTTAATCTCCAAATTTCAGAATTGGCGCAGAAGGATTTTATAGGGATCTTTGGCTCTCGTAAAGCAAACCAGATAAAATTAGCTCTCTACTAGGATGGACCATATGGTACATATATAGGTAACCGGAAAATGAAATAAGATTAAAGATGAGAAGGGAAAAAACGGTAGAATCTATTTGTTGTGGAGTATTTAGAGTTGGAACACGCATTATTAAAATGGTCGTATAAACTTTGGTGTCAACACCATCACAGTAAAAAGTACAGGTGAGATAATCAGCAAATTGAATTATTCTAGACGTGAGTGTAACCTGATCTTGACTGAGTAAATAGAGGAAATAAAGGCGAAGACTATAAATGACAAGGACAAAGAAACAAGCATCCTCATCACCACCCCGCTGTCTCTCATGTCCACTAGCTCTATATCATTGTTTACATGTCAACTAAGTAAGAGGTTAGTAAGAGGTTAGTGTCTTACATGTCAACTAAGTAAGAGGTTAGTGTCTTATAAGAGGTTAGTGGGTAAAAATTCAAGTTTTAAAGGCTCTATATTTAAGGATGTGATTATGAAAATAATATATCGTGACTCATCTTTCCTTATTTTTGTGTTCTTTTTTTTATTTGTTAATTCTTAGCCTTGATTGAGTTCTCTAACCTGATAAATTGGTATTAGGGTTATTGTCTTAAGGGATGGTGAGAATTTAAGAATACACTATACTCGAATTCAATCTAGATTTTTTTAAAATAAAAATCATCTATTATGAACTTTGAAATGCCTTTCACAATTGTTGTTCCTCCAATGTTTGCAAGTAAAATTATCTGAAGCAATTAGAATGAAAACTTATCTTGATGCAAGTGATTTGGAAAGTTGTGAAGGAGGACATAGAAGTTTCACCTTTACCTAAGATCTAACTCTTGCTCAAATCAAGGATCACGAGGGAGGCAACACAAATCAAAAGCAAAGGCGTGTTTATTTGCTGTTGTAGAAATCTTTACCAAAATTATGATCTTGAATTCAACAAATGACATATGCAAGAGTATAAAGGAAATGAGAGAGTCAAATAAATACAAGCAATGAATTTAATCAGTGAGTTTGAGATGCTAAAGATGAAGGAGTTAAAAAGAGTGAAAAATATTCAAACTAACTTCTCATTATTGTTAATTAGGTAAGATGCTTATAGGTAAAATTTTATGATTTTAGAGTTGGTCAAAAAAAAAATTTGTAATTTTTTTCTAAAAGCTTCAATATAATAATTTCAACTTTAGATAATTCTAAAGAATTTTCAAGTATTACCTTAACAATTTGTTGAATGATTTATAGGTTGTGGAGTGAAGAGAAACTTGTGAGGAAGGAAGGTTCACTTGATGGTACTTTATGAAATAGAACTATATTGAAGGCAGAAAAGGTTAAGAAAAGAAAGGAAGGAAGAACTATATTGAACATGGTGTTATAAATAACAATAGCAATAATAGAGGAAATAACATATCGAGTTATTCTTCAAACCATCACTATGAAAATAAAGGAGTCATCCATATTTCAATTTTCAAAGAAGACTTGATGTCTGGTATAACAAGAAAAACCAAAAAAGCTAGGCCACATTACAATGACCTACGAAAACATAAATTAGCAATAATAAATAGAGGTACAAATTGCATATCGGTAGAAAAAACAATTAGTCGCGCTAATAAGCTTTGCCACCAATAACTCAAATAATAATTAATTTATCGATAGTGGTTGCAACATTTATATTGAATATGATTAGAAGCTTTTCAAAGAGCTCAATAGATTTGGTATCTCCAAATTCAATTGGAAATAGGGAATGCATTACTATCAAAGGAAAAGGAATAGTGACAATTGAAAGTTGTTTAGGTACTAAAATATTTGTTAAGTATTTGTTAATTACTTGAAAATGGATACAAATTTCTATTCGAGAATAAAAGGTTCCTTATTAAGGATGCAAAGGGACATTAATTGTTTAAGGTAAAATTGAAAGAAAAATATTTTTCATTAGATTTGACGGAGGAGGAGCACATTACCTTTCCTAGCTCAAATAAGATAAATGAGCTTTGGAACAACAAGTTGGGTAAAATAACCTAGAATCCAATTTTGCCTTGAGGTTACTTCAAAATTTAACCAAGAATAAAATATAGCCCAATTTCGGGTCGTTCTCTTTGAGGAACTAAAAAAAATGAAATTAAATTCCTAAGTAACTAAATGCAATGTAGCCTAAACTATAGAATGGGATGTGATTTGATTGATTACCACTAAAAATTGCAACGAATTAGAATAAACATAAAGGACTTGTTTTGGTATTTTAAATTTAAAATGAGTGATATGAAATGGTAGTGAATGAATATAAAAAGAAGAAACAACACAAGTAATTAACAATGATAAACGCAACCCTCAGTTCAATAGTACAGGCAATTATCACTCAAACAGATATAAGAGTTAAATAAATGAACCAAGAGTTAAAATTGAGCTTTTAATCCAACAACTAAGCCACCTCAAATTGTTATAAAAATATTTTCCAAAATCTCAATCTACTAACTGTTAGCATAATAGTAAAATAGAACCAAAGATATTAAAACCAATGCTCAATTCTTACTCAATAATTAAGGAAACAAAATTAATACCAGCAACTAATATAATAATCTAACCATTCAGGCTACCTTGAATAATCACCAAATATTCACTAAAATCTCAATACAAAGTCTTGATCCAAAATAAATTAATAAAATTAAACCAAAATCAGCTCAATATCAGTTGCTAAACGATAATACAGCCACAAGAATCTTCCTATTTAAAGATATAATCAATACATAACTTCAAATAATTAAATAGTTATACTAAGAAATAGGAATCCCTAAATAATTAAATAAGTAGAAGATAAATGCAGCTTAAATTCCTTTATAAAAACTTAAGCTCCTTTCATTACCATTGAATCAGAGGATTAGGATGAACTAGCCACAGCAACTTATGGAAGATGTTGTCAACATTGAGCTCCAGTGGTCAACCATGAAAAGTGGGAATGATCATTTGGATTTGTGGGAGATAAAGAAGAGAACTAAAACCTAGATCCCCTTTCTCTATAGAACACCTTCGTCCAATCACCCTCTTCTCTGTTGACGCTTTTCTATTATTTTTCCAGAACCACACATGCCACTTTTGCCGCCTCTCTTGTATAGTTTGATATGTTATTTTTAATTCCTAGTTTTTGGTCTACCTCTCCTGTTCACTCAAAACCCCCATAAACCTCACCCTTCCCCACATTGTCATTTCTCCTTGTTTTTCTAGACCACACAAGAACCTCTCATGTCTCTTCCACGTTGTCGTTTTGGTCTCTTCTTTAATGTCCCATGCTACTATCTCCACGTTGTCGTTTTGTCTTATGTGATGCTTGCACTTATGCTTCTCTTCTCTAGCTATTTTAATGCCTTAGATCACTACTTTTAAATTTTTTTGAACTCTAATTTCTCCAAGTACCCTACAATAAAAATTACAAATAAAGTAGTATCAATTATCCAAAATCGATTTATCAAAGTTAAACACAAATTAGATGTAAGGCACAATAATTCAAATAATAATCAAATAATTCCATAAAGATCAATTATAGTGACATAAACCATCCAATTAATATGAAAATATACGTAAATAAATGAGTTTATCATTGGGACATTTCAATCATATTGGATTATTATGATGAAGAAAAGGAGCTTATGCAAGGCTTACCACCTTTAAATGGACTTTTGTCAAACTACATGACATGTCAATATGGCAAGCAAACAAGGGTTGCCTTCTTCAAAGAATAATGTAAAGCATCAAAAAAGTTACAGTTGATATATGTTGATCTACTAGAGATGGTAGTTTAGGTCAAGTTCAATCTGGTTTCACCGGTTCTAGGTCAGGCTTGAGCTTGTTTTAATTTTTAGGCTTCGAGGCTCAAACCAAAATAGAAGCCTAAAAATTATATAAAAACAATTTTTAATTTTAAAAAATAAAAAATAAAAATTAGGTTGAGTTTAGCTTTGGGCTGTCTAGACCCGATTGAGCTTAAGCTCGGATTCAGGCAAGGTCCTTGGGTCCAAAAAGAAATTTTTGGAATGAGCATAGCTCATTACCAAGCCTAATCTATATTGGCCTTATATTAAACCATCATAATAAGAAAGTAAGTATTATATTGCCTTTGTTGATATCCTAATTAGAAAGGGATTGCATACGTACTAATAAAAGTTCAAGCTTAGGTTAAGAATCAAATCAACTATGAAATTCAAATCTTGAGATCAAACAATGGGAAGCACTATATATCAAAATTTTTTTGAAGAAGTTGGAATTGAATGCCTCCTTTGTAATTTATAGCAAATTTTGGTTAGTGAGAAGAAAAACATAAAAATTATAAGGATGTTTCGATGCAATTGCAAACTTCTTTAAAATATAGATAAGATAAAATTAACAAAGTTTTTCATATATTTTTAAAAATTAAAATAAAGGGGTGTTTGTTTACATTTTTATTTTTGGTTTTCTGTTTTTGTTTTCAAATTCAGTAAAAAAAATCTTATTTATTTGAGTTTTTAGTTTTTGATTTTAGTTTTGGTTTCTTCTAGTTTTTAAAAATTATGAAAACCATAAAAAATAATATCAATCTTTGTTAGCAATTCAAATACGAGATGATAAAAGTCATTGAAATGGCTTACTTAGGAGCAATTGCAAACTTCTTTAGAATATAGATAAGATAAAATTAACAAAGTGTTTTCATATATTTAAAAACATTAAACTAAAGGGGTGTTCATTTCTATTTTTATTTTTAGTTTTCTGTTTTTGTTTTCAAATTCAATAAAAAATTATGTTTGTTTGAGTTTTTAGGTTTTTTTTAGTTTTGGTTTCTTCTAGTTTTCAAAATTTATGAAAATCATAAAAAGTGATTTTTGTTTCCTGTTTTTTTTTCATAATCTGATTTACTATCATTTAAATATATATTTTTTAATTATTTAAGTTTTAATAAAAATTATGAATAATTTAATTCAATATTATATTTATATATTTAATAAATTAAAATTAATTATCTATAAAATTATGAATAATTTAATTTATATAATTAAATTATATATAATTAGATTTAAAATATATAAATATTCAAATAAAATTTGATTTAATAATTAAAATATATTTC
>JANJEY010000004.1:61961580-61971737 GCA_024703695.1 Erythroxylum cataractarum | reverse complement strand
GTATATTATCTTTTACCCTTTCCATTGAGGTATAATATGCAATTTTAGAGATTTGGAGTAAGAAGTTATGAGGGTTGAAAATTTTCAGTTACTATTCAAATGATCATTTTATGGGCAGTAACTTTGAAGTAGTTTTTGACTCCCTTAGAGGACATATTGTTTTTTTAAACCCTTCATGAAAGTTGTAGAGTTTTCTTTGAGCTTTTTATTAATACCAAACTGGCAAACTTTGGAGTTCGGTGTGAAGAGTTATGAAATTTCATTTTAGTTTAAGAATAGGATTTCTGATTGGGCACTAAGCCTTTTATATTTTAGGAGGGAAATTAAGGTGAATTTTTTTCAAGACCTGTTCGAAGGTAAATAGATTAGATTCGTGTTTGAGGGTTGTCTTTTCAAAAATGTTTGAAAAATTATTAATTTCAAATGATTAAATTTATTGATTTTTGTAATGATTTAAGAAATTGCTACAATTGTTATGATTTGAATATGATTTTTGAATTGTTATGAAATTGATTGATAAATTGTGGTTTGTTATATGACATGTGCATGGAAAATTGCTATATGAAAGTATGTGCATTTGTGAAGGTTAATGTGTCTAGTATGACACAATATGAAAAAACTAAGTTTTCGAAATGTGCCTTCGAGCAATTCGATTTTCAAGTATGAATTATGTGTTAAGTGGGTTTGGTTAGGTCCCATAAGTTTGAGTCAGTGCACTGGTCTCGTTTTTATAGGTTTCTCTCGCCTGCCTGCTAGTGGCACTGGAGTTCTGATTTTGGACTCCCATAAGTTCACGGCTACACTGGACCACTATGCGGGAAAGTGTAGTACGTTCTGTTCACGGCTGCACAGGACCGCTATGCGAAAATGTGCAGTACGTTCCGTTTTAGACCAACCCAAACCAATCTGATGTGTTTTGATTTTTGTTGATAATATGATACCTTTATTATGTGATACATTCATGTTTTAAGTTTGTTCGTGATTCGTGAAGAATTTGAAGTTTTTGAGAAATGATAAATTTCGGATTTTCTGCCGTAAAAATTATTTTGAAATTGATTATAATGATTTGAAAAGTTTGAAGAATAAGCTTTCAATGAACTTCCTACTGTGAGATTTTTATAAAATGGCAAAAAAAATTTAGAAAACGATTTTTTCTTATGTTTCAATTTATAAACATGTTATTCACAAGCTGTCAAGCTCACCCCTCCCCCCTCCCCTTTTCATCCCAGTCTCTAGGTATCGAGCAGGAGATCGGATGAAAGAAAGTCAAAGCTAGGGTTCGATTTTGTTTGTCCTGTGTTTTAAGTATTTTGGATTCTGGTTTTAGTTTTGTTTATGGCTTGGAAAGCCATTAATGTATTGTAAGCATTAAATTCCTAATGTATATGAATTATGGAATTATGTATTGAATTTGAGATATAAGCTTGTGTTTGTTTATGATATATGGATATGATTGAGTTGTAATTGGATTGAATTATGAATTTTTGGATATTGATTTGAGATACGATTGTGACTTATTGAAGTGTTAGGTATAGATTTGTGTATGATTCTACTGGGATTCCAGACAGGAGGTCCGATGAATTTGTTGATTGTGTGATTTGAGCTGGTATATAGAAGTGTGTTTAAAACCCTTTACAGGTTTTGAGTTTTATGAATTATAGCCGTTATGCTGCCAAAATTTTGTTAAGTAAAGAATATGTATATGATTTGTGATTATGTTGACATGTGTTAGTAGTTATGGAAAAAGAAAGAAACAAGATTTTGTTTAGATTGATACTTATGATTCGTAATTGACGGATAGAAAATTTAGGTTATGGAATTTGTGAATTCCAAATTGATGAAGTCTTTACTTTGTACAAGATTGAAAAAAGATTAAAATAATGAAAAAAAGAGAAAAAAAATATTGGTTTTGATCGGCTTAGATAAGATGTCTTAGGGTTTCCAACGCATTGTTTTTCTATGTTCACGCTTCGGATGTCGAATCCGCTTTGTTAAGTTTTTGTTCCGCTTTCGATTCGTATTCGATTCACTTCGCTACTTTTGTTTTCGATTCGCTTTCGATTCTTTCGTCTTATGTTTCCGATTCGATTTGAAATTTCGCTTTGTGATTTCGTTTGCCTACTTTGCCTTTCGCCTTCCGTTCTGTTCTTTCGAATTCGTTTTCCTTCGATTTCGCTTTCCGCCACTTTATTTTCGACTTCGCTTACCATTTTTTCAGTTGGGATCCGATTACGAGATCGAGTCTCAACAAAAATATTCTTAAAAAATTCACATAATGACTTAGCTATTAAAATATAATAATAAGAATAAGAATAACAAAATTATTAATAATAATAATAATAATAATAATAATAATAATAATAATAATAATAATAACAACAACGTAGTTAATAGGAACTAATGAATATTTTGTTTTTTGTTAGTTATTTCTTTATTATTCTAAATTTATGTTTTAAAATCAAACATTGACATTACATCATTCTTAGAAATGTTTAGGAATAAACCAAACTTAATAATACATATTTTATTCTATTCCTCGTCTATTCAATTTCTAAATAATCATCATTTCATTCCTTATCTATTATTGCTGGTGAACTAAACACCTTGTGAGAGTATAGTTTTGTACCAAATCAACCAAAAAAGGTACAAATTTGAAAGTTACTTTACCAGGGCATAAGTTTTGGTCGGTATAGATGATTTTTACTAGGTACGGGCCGATACCAGCCAATATCAAGAACATTGGTAAATATCAAAGGAAGTTATGTAAATGAAAAATTTTGAAGGATTAAAATTTTAAACAAAAAAACTAATCTAAAGAGAAAGCATTTGCTTGCTTCCTTTCCCACACACATAGCTAAACCCAAATATAAACTCCATATATCTCTCTTTGTTTCCCAACTCCCTCATCTCTATGAAGAAAACTAAGGAAGTGATCTAAACCTAGGCAGAAAATGCGATGGTCAAAGGTGAGGAGACAAGAACTAAAGATGGGTTTTCATTGGGATGAAGATAAAAGGGGCTGGCTGGATGATCTTCTGGTCGAATAACATTTTGTGGATGTGGTTGGTTGGTGGTAACACTGGCATATGAGGGACCAGGAGCACCTGACATGATGATGATTAAGATAATAAAGGAGGGCAGAAAAGAAGAAGGCAAAGAGGAGCCAGCAGAAGAGGAAAGGTGTCGAGCTTTTTCACTGCTCTGATACCATGACAAAATATGTAGTAGGATAAAAACTGGCTCAAATTTTTATTCCACGATTTGCTACTCTATATATAGAGTAGTCTGTTGTAACATAACTGTAACAGAAATATTAGAGGATATCTGAAGAAGAAAAGTAAGGAAAAATAAAAGGGAAATGAAAAGAAAATGAAGTGGATCAAATGATGGATTTGGTCTGAAGAGAGAATGGGCTGGACTATTAGTCCAAAACCTTTATCTCAAGCCCAAATGCTAACTACAACACTATGACCTACTAATTTGAGAAACATATTAAACGGATTCGCAGTGACAATGAAATAGAATTTTGCATGAAAGACTTTTACAAAGAAAAGGGAACTTTGCATGAAACCACATGTATTGAAACCCCACAACAGAATGGCAGAGCTGAAAGGAAACATCAGCACATTTTGAATGTAGCAAGATCTCTAAAAATGCAAGCAACCTACTTACAAAGTTTTGGGCAGATTGTGTTCTTCATGTAGTTTACCTAATCAACCAAATTCCTTCACCTTTATTATCTAACCAATCTCCATATTCTGTGTTATTTGGTACTAACCCAGATTTAACAAATTTAAAGGTGTTCGGTTGCCTTTGTTTTGCTTCCACCAAATAAGCAAATAGAGGAAAGTTTGATGCAAGGGCAAGGAAATGCATTTTTATCAGTTTTTCTACAGGTACTAAAGGCTACAAGGCTTTTGACCTCAGCTCTAACCAATATTTGTTGACCAGAGACATACAATTTTATGAAACTATGTTTCCTTACCTTACCCCAACTATCATTCCCAACCTACCTTCACCTATACTACCCATTCAATCAGCCACACTCTCTGATGATTTCATCCAATCAAATTCATCAAACCAACAATCTTTGCCCACACAACCTATCACTTCTCCTACTCTTCCTGACGCAAATCCACTGTTGCGTCGATCCACAAGACAATCCAAACCTTCATCACACCTCAAAGACTATCACTGCCCTACCATTACCCACACTTCACCTCACACCCTCTCCACTGTTTTATCTTATGATCGCCTATCCCCTCAACATCATGTTTTCTCCACTAGGCTTACTTCACTCAAAGAGCCCACTACCTATAAGTAAGCAGTCCAATATCCAGAATGGAGAGAAGCAATGGAAACGGAATTAAAAGCCCTAGAAGCCAATAACACTTGGGAACTTAAACCCTTACCTCCAGGAAAAGTGACAATTGACTGCAAATGAGTCCACAAACTGAAGTTCAATGCAGACGGGAGTCTCCAAAGGTGCAAAAGTCGTGTAGTAGCCAAAGGCTTTACTCAACAAGAAGGCCTGGACTATATAGACACATTCTCCCCTGTGGTAAAAATGACAACCATCAAAATTCTATTGGCATTAGTAGCGCAGAAAAACTAATTATTGCATCAGCTATATATAAATAATGCATTTCTACACGGAGACTTACTTGAAGAAGTATATATGAAGGCTCCTCCTGGCTTGAATCTTCCGCGAGCAAATCTTGTTTGCCATCTCAAAAAAAGCATCTATGGTCTAAAAAAAGCAAGTCGCCGATGGCACTCCAAATTAACATCTACTCTCCTTTCCACAGGCTTTGTTCAGTCACAATCAAATCACTCCATGTTCAAAAAAACAGAAGGTACACACTTTATCATCTCACTTGTTTATGTTGACGATGTGCTACTAGCCAGTGATAACTTACAGCTCATACAAACCACCAAGGATTTCCTCGATAATGCCTTCAAAATCAAAGATCTCGACCCTGCAAAATACTTTTTAGGACTGGAATTAGCAAGATCTTCTGTTGGTATAAATCTGAGTCAACACAAATATACAATTGACTTACTTCAAGACACCGGATTCCTGCTATCCAAACCAGCTACCACTCCTATGGCTTCAGATCTCCGACTGTCCTCATCTGGAGACCTCATCGCTGATCCCTCTTCCTTCCGCTGCTTGATTGGAAAGCTTCTCTATCTGACCACCACAAGACCCGACATTTCCTTCGTCATTCAACAACTTTCCCAATTTATGACTACACTAACAACTTCCCATCTTCAAGTGGCACATCGCATCCTTCGCTACTTGAAGCAATCACTGGGTCAAGGGCTTTTCTTCCGCCGAGAGTCACCACTTAAGCTTAGTGCTTTCTCTGATTCTGACTAGGGAACTTGCCCCGACTCTCAAAAATTTGTCACTGGATACTGTATTTTCCTCAGCTCCTCCTTGATCTCTTAGAAATCTAAGAAGCAACCAATGTTCTCCAAAATTACTTCTGAAGCCGAATATAGAGCTCTCGCTACCATAACTTATGAACTCCAGTGGCTATTCTACCTTCTTCAAGATATCGGCATCGACCATCTCCAACCGGCGAACATCTATTGCGACAACCACTCAACCATACACATCGCAAAAAATCTGATCTTTCACGAACAAACAAAGCATATCGAGATCGATTACCATGTTGTTCGTGAAAAGCTCCAGATGGGTATCATTCATCTTCTTCCCGTCTCCAGCAACGTACAACTCGCGGACATCTTCACAAAGGCTCTACCAACATCTTCTTTCCACGCTCTACTACTCAATCTCGGCGTCGACAACATCTACATTCCAACTTACGATGGCGATGTCAACCAACCTCAAGCTTGAGGTGGCGTGTGAAGAAAACTAAGGGAGTGATCTAAACCTAGGCAGAAAATACGGTGGTCAAAGGGTTTAGTTAGTTTAGTAGGCCATAGTGTTGTAGTTAGCATTTGGGCTTGAGATAAAGGTTCTGGACTAATATTCCAGCCCATTCTCTCTTCAGACCAAATCCACCATTTGATCCACTTCATTTTCTTTTCATTTCCCTTTTATTTTTCCTTAGTTTTCTTCTTTAGATATCCTCCAATCTTTCTGTTACAGCAGACTACTCTATACATAGAGTAGCAAATCGTGGAATAAAAATTTGAGCCAGTTTTTTATCCTACTACATATTTTGTCAATCTCCTATCCTCATCTGCTTTTGCTCCGTCGTTCATCATGTTGCTTCTCCATTTTTGCTGCTTCTCTGCCAACTTTGGGTATCTTCTCTATCGTTGTCGTTACATCTTTGTCCATCGCTGCTTCCTTTGTTGCTTCTTCGTCTACCACTATTTCTTTTCCTGTCGCCTGCTTCATCTTCTTCAGCTCTTCTACTTTTATCTTGTGAACCATCGCAAAGTCAAGGTTGATAATGGTGATGGTCAAAGATGCAGAAAACATATTTTTTAAAATGTTTGTTAAAAGATGTGGCTTTCTAGTATCTACATAGAGATTAGAGTTGTTTGTGAACAGTAGGTGGCTTGATAAATTTGTGGCTTGAACGCTTGATAGAATAAATTGTCATAGTTCATTATAAGTATTTGGGTGACTTAAGAAATTTGTGATTTTTATCAATTACAATTTTATAGTCAAAATTAATTAATTATGTCAAAGTGTAAAGTGAGTTAATTAATGATTATTAATTAACTATATTCCTACTTTAACGTGTAACATTATTAGTTATAGAATTTAGAGATACATCAATGATTAAATCTTAATTTTGTGAATTTTGACCATTTTCTCAAGAATCCTGTCTAATTATATAAATTAATCTGATTTTTTATTTCATCATATCTAAACTTTCATTACTAATTTAGTTTCCTAATTAAATTAATATTACACTAAATTAAAAGGATTCATTTATAATATAAAGTTTAAGTTTAAGGATTATTTATATGTGCCTATGTGTTTATTTTTATGATTTATAGATTGAGAATCAGAACGAATGATATTAATGAAAATTAAAATTGTAATATTGATAAAAAGCTAGAAAGTTATGAATTTATTGTTGAATTATATAATCATACATACTGAGTTATACTTGTAAGCTATGGTTTAATTATGTAATAACACAAAATAGATTGTAGTCGTGACTTTATAGTTAAATTATGTAATCACACTAAATGAAAAATAATTTTGATTTTATGATTGAATTATGTAATCACACAAAATAAGTATAGTTGTGGGTTTATGGTTGAATTATGTAATCACACAAAAATAGGTTACAATTGTGAAAGTGTATCAATCATTTATATAAGTTGGTGAAGTTCATTTGTATTTCTATATCATATGATTGTTAAGAAGTTGTTGTTGCTCTACTTCTTCTTGTTACTTTATCTAACTTATTCTATATTTTTCATGTCACTAGTAGTTGGTAATAATGATTCTAGGAATATTGACCTTGAATATAAGATATATGTCTATTCTTATAGTTCGAGTTGCGTCTATGTTTTTTGAATCTAAGATGTGCTTTGTGTTTGTTTTGAGTTGAGAAATACACTTTTTTTATATTAATTGATAATAAAGTTATTAATTTAATTTGACATGTTTTTATTTATTTTTATAGATAAATGGAAGAAAGTTCAAGTGTTTTTGATAATTCGGTCACTTTAGGAAGATTTAATGATCCAACTTGGGCTCAGGTTAAATTAATTCTTGAAATAAAAAATCATACTATTTATTTGTATCACAATATACATCTGAAAAGTGGGGGAATCACTAAATTAAATAAACATTTAGTTGAGATCAAAGATGATGTTGAGCTTTATAAAAAAGTGAGTTATGATGTAAAATAGCAAACGAAAACTTACCTTAAACAACGCCAACAAAAAAAGATAAAAGGCAAAGACTAAACTATAAATAGGTTGTGGCATTTCTTTTTATAGTGGTTAAGATGATAGTGAGGATGTTGAAAGTTGTTTTCATACCCAACATAAAGGAAATATTGCACATGATATGAAGAAAAGAAGAAGACAATTGTCTAACTTTTTGTACCACGAACAATTCATAGAGCTCAACCTTCAATCTGCAATGCCTTACAATATAAAAAAGCAGCTCATAATATAGACATGACAGCGGCTAGATAGTGGTGTAATTCAGGTATATCATTCAACGCTTCCTAGTCTTATTATGACTAGTTTATAGTAGATGTTATTGTCTCTTATGGTTCAAGTTATAAAGCTCCTTTAATTAATGATTACAAAGTTAAACTTATGAGTGACTCTATTTATGAAATAAACAGTTATTTGGATGAAGAAAAAAAATACTTGGGTAACTTATAAGGATTCAATCATATGTGATGACTGAACAAAGAGAAGACTGGAGCCTATTTTGAATTTTTTGTTTCATTATGCTAAGGGAACAATATTTTATAAGTAAGGGAACAATATTTTATAAGTCTATTGATACATCTGGCTTTATTAGAAATATAGATAGTCTATTTCAAATATTTGATAAAGTTATGAATGAAGTAAGGTAAAAAAATATCATTTAGTTCATTACTAATAATGATTACGCTTGCAAAGAAGTTAAAAAAATTTGAAAAATAAGTATAATTCTTTTATTAGAGTCCATATGCTTCAATTTGCATTTACCTAAAATTGGAAAATATATAAGATGTTAAATATTTTCCAATCATTGATGAAAATCTGCAGAAAGTTAAAAAAAGTAACCAAGCTCATATATAATCGTATATAGGTCTTGAATTTGATGAAAAAAGATTTCATTAATAGTAGGAATTTGTGTCATCATGTTATTACAAGATTTATGACTAATTTTTTATCACTTTAATGTTTTATTGTAATAAAGAAGCAACTGAGACAATTGCTTACAAGTGATAAGTGAGTTGCATCTCAATATATCATGTCTAATGTTAGAAAGAAGGTCTCTATAATTATACTTGAAGATCATAAACTTTGATTTCAATATTAATTTCTAATATAAATTTGTGAGTCTTTGGTGAGAGTACTTTATCTAGTTGATAGTAATAAGTAGGCAACAATGAGTTATTTTTATGATGTCATGGAGAGGGCCAAAGAAGCAATCAAATCTAATCTAAAAAATACGTCTTTTTTATACACATCTTATTTTGCAGTCATCAATAAAAGATGGGGAAAAAAACAACTTTATCCTTTACTATTTACAGTTGGAGCATTTTTAAATCATAGTATCTATTTTAGACCAAGTTTTAAAAAGAAAGTTGAAATTAATAGAAAAATATTATTAACTATTACAACAATTGTTGTATATTACATAATGCAATATCTCCTAAGCTCACAAATGAAGGTTTATAAGGATGCTTTCAATAATTTTGAGATGCTCATTATTATTTGTCAAAAAGACAAACTTAATTCAGGTATATATTTTTCATTTTTGTTACTTGTTAAAAATTCAACATCATTTTATTTTGTTTATAAGATTACTTTTTTTTTATCTTCATATCGCTTAGTAGGAGCAATTCAAAAGTAGTGTTTCATAATTGTAAAGTTTTGCAAATCGAATTCTGAGTCAATATGTGAGTACAACAAGGTACGAAAGGAATTGAAGAGCGTTTGAATTCATCCATTTCAATTAAAAAAAAAATAGAACACAAAAGATTGAACAACTTTATCTTTATTCGATACAATTTAAACCTTCGAGAAAATTTGTTATTATCATTATTAAATTTAATATAATTTCTTAATAATTTTATTTTATTTGTATACTATGACTTTTAATAGAATAAGTAATTTTGTAGATTCAATTTGTCTTGACCATATCAATCTTTTAGTAAATTAAGTTTACGATAAACAAAGTTTGATATATAAAAATGATTGAAAGATAATATTGGATTGATGATAAAGTTCATCTCCATGATGAAAATTTTGCATTAAAAAAATTTGAGATTAATACAATTTAAGCAAATATTCAATTAAATGAAGTTTTAAATTTTTATTTCTTCTATTATTTTAATTTTACTTATATTTTATATTTATATTAAATTCTATACATGCAATATAAACTTTTATTTGTATATGTTCTTATTTCAAATTTCACTTATACTTAGATTGTATTCTTATTGTAATACTTACAAAATCATGAGACCTTATTATCATCTCTA
>JANJEY010000004.1:61933540-61946784 GCA_024703695.1 Erythroxylum cataractarum | reverse complement strand
TTGAAATAAGTTACTGCCTCCAAAATAAAAAAATTAAGATAATGTTTCCATCCCTTCTAGTATGGAATTGTAAGTGTTTCCTTTTTGGTGTCAAGATGCTCTACACACAAATGAAGTTGGGTGAGTTGACATCCTCTATCGTACCAACAATCTCATCATTATCATTATTGTATACTAACCTAGTGTACTTCCCGGCGACCCTCTCATTCGTGCTCATATTATTAATGTCTGCACAATGCATCTTAAATAATTCATCATCTTCTTCGTAATTCTCGTCAGCTATTTATTTTTCATGTTTTTCTTATACTTCTTCCTTGACTTCATCATCATGAGTACTTGTGTTTGTAAGGAATATGACCTACTATTATAGTCTATATTTTTTGTAGGCCCTTATTAAATTTGGTTTAGGATTTTCTTAGTTTAATAGTATATTATTCTTAATTGTTAATTTAATATTTGATGGACATACAAGATTTAATGTCAACAAAGAAATGTATATAAACTAGTCTTTTCTCTATCCTAATTAAGTAAAAACAAAACAAATACAGAATGTAGGTATTTGTGTATTGGGTTATCCATCAAGCTATCGTTCAGAAAGATGGTTAAGAGAGAGAAACAAGTTTATGATCGTTGGAAGCTTTCTCTCTACATCATAACGAATTTCGCTCAAGATGAGTGATTTATTCGCTTCATCTATGTGGTTATTATTATATTCAAGATCTGAATGGACATAAATAATTTACATATGATTCATGATTTATGTATGATTTATATATTTGATGTTTAAATAATTAAAAACGAAAAACTTACATGTGGTATCAATGCCTTGATTTTGAATATCTAATAATCCCTAGATTAATGACTTGATGATTGTTTCAATTATGATGTTTATTAAAATATATATAAACAGTGATGTAGATGAAGATGAGCCAATGTATATGTGTTATTTGTTATGTCTTTTGATTTGGAAGTCGTCAATCACCTTGGTGTATGTAGCATTGTCCTCTCTTTGTTGTTTATTTTAAAAGAACTAAAGAAACCAAGCGAAGTATTGCATGGAATGGATACAGGGTTTCGGCAGAGACCCTTTTGCAATAAACAATTAGAATTTTGGAAATAATGAGAGAGGGACCCACACCCTTAAAGTTGCTTTCTTTGATTTGCTTCATATATTGTGTTTCTTCAACATCTCTTATGCTATATTTGATTGGATGTAAGGTTTTTAATATAATAGAACGAAACGGAATGGAATAACTTATAATGAAATGGAATGTAAATAGATGTAATATTATAAAATTGTTGTTCGGGAGAAATTGAAGAGTTTACAATGTAATATATGAAATATTGTTTGGAATAAGGGTTCACAATGTAATAGAGTAAAATTTTGTTTATCATTTTACATTTTATCCTAAACCTTCTAAATCGGAGATAACTTATTTTTAATGTAATATATAAAATATTATTTGGAAGAAGGGTTCACAATGTAATATAGTGAAATTTTGTTTATCATTTTATATTTTATCCTAAACCTCCTAAATCGGAGGTAACTTATTTTTATTGTTTAGGATGAGATTAAATGTTATGTGAAACTCTCCTTTTCTATCCTATTTTATTCCATTTCATTATAAACCCTCCTCCTAAACGATGAAATAATATTACATTGCATTACATTCCATTCCATTAATAACCATCCAATCAAACATAGCCTTAGTACAATACATCTATCATGTAGTAAATTAGAATGTTAAAAGAAAATTTTTCCAAGGCACTATTTGCTAATACGGAAAGTATCACCATCTATGTGTTTCTTTATTTCTCTGATTTTTGGAGGATTTTTTTCAATTATGGAAAATTACTATGTATTGTTTCTTCTTTTATAACTTCTAGAATTAGATTTTTTAATAGAAAATTATAGTTTTGACCCATGAAATCTTGATATGGATGAGTTGTCTTTCAAATTTTTTATTTCTTACGTTTGATCACATTAATGATATTTTGACTTATAATCAAAAGTTTAACTTTAGTTTCATCTTATGATTATGATTATTATTTTATATATATGACAATGTGATTAAAATTAATTTGTTAGTCACCAAAGTGGCCAAATTAATTTTTGAATATATGATCATATAATTTATGTATTTTATGAAATGTTATTATAAAGAAATTTGTTAGTTGATAGAAATTAAGAACTTTATCCAAAGGTAAATCAATGTTTTATAACTAATAAATATAAAGAAGAAAATTAATATGCTCTTGTCACATATATACAGTTATCCAAAGATGCTACATATATTTGATGAAATTTATTTAATTTTTTAATAAAATTTAGATAGCCTTCTAATAATGATGACGATATGTATTGTTGTGTTTGCCCAAAGGAAAACTATAATATATTTAATGCATGTGCTTCTTGTCTGAATCAATTAATTAGTAAATGTTTATATGCTTATAGTTATTAACCTTCACTTTCAAGCTTCATCTGTTACCTTGTTCACTGATGTGAATTTCTCTGAATAGAGTGAGCAAGTCACTTTCCATTTAGGTGCTTTGGATCTTGACTTGGCACTATTAGAAGATAAGCCTTTTGACCTTAATAATACTAATACATAGGCTAAAAAGGCACACTATAAGGCATGCGCAAGGTATAATAGGTTATGCTTGAACATTATGCAAATGACAATTACCAGCAACATTAAGTCTACTCTTCCTAACACGGAAAATCAGAATGCCAAATATTTTTTTCAGCTTGTGCAAGATAAATTTTGTTTTATCGATAAGGCACTTTCAGGGATACTTATTCCTAAACTCACAACCATAAAGTTTGATGGGTCAAAGAGTACACGACAATATGTCCTTGATATGACTAATATTGCAACAAGACTTAAGATAATGGATATGGCAGTGGAAGACTCCTTCTTAGTGAAGTTTATCATAAACTTGCTTCCTATTAAATATGGACTGTTCCATATCAATTATAACACATTAAATGATAAGTAGAATATTTATGAATTGTCCAATAAGCTTATTCAGGAAGAAGTGAGATTCAAGAAACAAGGAGTTCATTCTATTAACCTAGTGGATCAAGGAGTTGAAAAGAAATTCAAACCAAAGGCCAAGAATTTAAAAAAAAAGAACCTACTAAAGTTTCACAGGTTGTTGATAGTGAAAGAAAGGGACAAAAGTTAGATAAATTTCGTTTCTGTAAGAAAGAAGGACATTATCAAAAAGATTGCCTAAAACGTAAGGCTTGGTTTGAAAAACAAAATACACATTATGTTTCTATATTTGAATCAAACTTATCTGAATTTCCTTCTAATACTTGGTGGTTTGATTCTGGTTCCACTATTTATGTTTCCAATATTATGTTGATTCCTTACAATCCAGACCATAAGCTCAACCAACAATTTTCTGTTTATGGGAAACCGAATGAAGGCCCCAACTGAAGCTGTAGGGACTTACAAGCTGACATTAGATATTGGGTTTCACTTGCATCTAATGAGCACTCTCTATGTACCTCCAATTTCTAGAAATTTAATTTCTATTTCTAGACTTGATGCTAATGGATATACCTTTAAGGGTGGAAATGCTTGTTTCAATTTGTATAAGAATAATTCCTTTGTTTGTTATGGAATGCTTATGGATGGTATAAAAATTGAAACTTGATGATGTTTTTTCTGAACCCTTATTTATTGTCAATCATAATGTTGGAATAAAACGTAGTTTGACAAATGAACATTCTGTTTACTTGTGACATAAACGTTTGGGTTATATATCCAAAGAAAGGTTATAAAGATTAATAAAGAATGGGATTCTACCGAATCTAGATTTTACTAATCTTGGCTTATGTGAGGAATGCATTAAGGACAAGCAAACCAAACATGGTAAGAAAGGAGCAATGAAAAGCAATGAGCTTCTTGAATTAATACACATCGACGTTTGTGAACCTTTTGACACTCCATCCTTTAATGGAGAAAAATACTTCATCACCTTTATCGATGATTTTTCACATTATGGATATATCTATTTACTGCATGAAAAATCTCAAGTTATAAATACCGTTAAGGTGATTCTAAAGAAGGTTGATAGGCAATTAGATAGAAACGTGAAAATTATAAGATTTGAAGAGGTGGTGAGTATTATGGAAAGTATGATATATCTAGACAGCGTTCTAATCCATTTGCTAAGTTCCTTGAAATTCATGGCATATATGGATAATGCACTATGCCAGGAGGCACACCGCAACAAAATGGTGTGACAAAGGCGAAATAGAATATTAATGGATATGGTTAGGAGTATGATGAGTAATTCCTCATTATCCAAAATTTTATGGACGTAAGCACTTAAAACTGCTATATATTTACTAAACAGTGTTTCTAGTAAGGCAATTATTAAAACTCCTTTCGAGTTATAGATAGAAGGAAACCTAGTTTAAGACACATGTATGTTTGGGGTTGTCCAGCAGAAGCATGCATCTATAATCCACATGAAAGAAAATTAGATTCTCAAATAGTTAGTGATTACTTTGTTGGTTACCCAGAGAAATCCAAAGGGTATAAGTTTTATCCAAAGGATACAGGTTTTACTGTCTGATAAATAGTTCTAGAATTGTTAAAACAACCAATGTCAAATTTTTAGAGAATGGTGAGATTAGTGGGAGTGCTGAAAATCAAGTTATGAATATTAATGAAATAAGGGTTGATGTTCCATTACCCATAAATGTTCTTAAACACAAATGTTATTCCTACTTTGGAAGATCAAAATAATTAAGAACAACATTTGGGTAATGAAGAAGCACCTCATGAAGAACCTAAATTACCACTAACTCATGCATTTGAACCAGTTGGTATAGCTTTAAATAAACCTACAAGGGTTAGAAGGTCAGCTATTTCTGATGATTATGTGGTTTATTTTCAAGAGTTAGATTATGATTGTGGCATTGATAATAATCGTGTTTCGTTTTCACAAGCCATAGGTAGTGATAAGTCTGAAAGATGGATTGATGCTATGAAAGAAGAGTTGAAATCAATGGCTCAAAACAATGTTTGGGATCATGTAAACTTGCCAGAAGGTTCTAAACGAGTTGGCTGTAAGTGGGTCTTTAAGACCAAACACAACTCGAATGGCAATATTGAAAAATATAATGCCAGAATTATTGTCAAAGGTTACACTTAGAAAGATGGAATTGATTAAACAAAAACTTTTTCACTTGTCTCAAAGAAAGATTCATTAAGAATAAATTTAGTATTAGTGACTCAATTTGATTTAGAGCTATATCAGATGAATATGAAAATAACCTTTTTTAATGGGGATCTTGAGGAGAAAGTTTATATGGATCAACCTGAAGTTTTTTCATTTAAAGTAAAGAAAGTATGGTGTGTAAATTGAATAAGTCAATATATGAACTTAAACAAGCTTCCAGGCAATGGTATATTAAGTTCAATAATACCATTACTTCTTTTGGTTTTGAGAAAATCACTGTTGATCGGTGTATTTATTGGAAGATCAGTGGGAGTAAGTTTATATTTCTAGTTCTGTATATTGATGACATTTCGTTTGCTGCTAATGATTTGGGTTTGTTGTATAAGACTAAAGAATTTCTTTCTAAGAATTTTGAGATGAAAGATATAGGAGAGGCATCCTATGTGATTGAAATTTCAATATTTTGTAAGAGATCATAAGGTTTATTAGGATTGTCTTAGAAAGCCTATATGGAGAAAATTCATGAGAAATTTAACATAAATAAGTGCTTAGTAAGTTTAGTCCATATTCAAAAAGGAGATAAGTTTAGTCTTATGCAATGTCCAAAGAATGATGTGGAACGTAAGGAAATAGAAACAATACCATATGCTTTTGTTGTGGGCAGTTTGATGTACCTACAAATCTATACTAGACCCGTTATCAGTTTTACAGTGGGGATGTTGGGTAGATATCAAAGTAATCCTGGTATTGATCATTAAAAGGCTGCAAAGAAAGTGATGAGATATCTTCAAGGAACAAAGGATTACATGCTCCCTTATAAGATGTCTGATTATTTAGAAGTGATTAGATATTCAAATTCAGATTTTGTCAGATGTGTGGATAGTAGGAAGTCAACGTTTGGCTATTTGTTCCTATTAGATGAAGGAGCAACCTCATGAAAAAGTGCCAAATAGTATGTTATTGCTTCATCCATTATGGAGGCGGAATTTGTAGCTTATTATGAGGCTATAATTCATGCATTAGGGCCACACAACTTTAATTCAGAGCTTGGAGTTATCGACATAGTAAGCAAGCCACTGAAAATTTATTGTGATAATTCTGCAACAGTCTTCTTCTTTAAAAATGACAAATACTCCAGAGGTATAAAACACATGAAATTAAAGCATTTTGTTATTAAATAGGAGTTTCAGAAACAAAGAGTGCATATAGAATATATTAGAACGGATCTCATGGTAGCAGATCCTCTAACTAAAGGTTTACAACCAAAGAGATTCAACGAACATGTGTTTAGGATGGGTCTTGGTTGTATTGATGGTTGATAATAATATTTGATGATGATGTTTTGGCACTCTTGAGCTCAATAATAATATGTTTTTGAATTATATATTTTTTATTCGTTATGTTTACATATACATGATCATTGGAATAAGAAATTTGTAAGTATTTTCATAACAGGTATGTGGATTGTATGTTGTTTATATACAACTTATGAACCTAAACATAATAAGTGCTTAATATAGTGTATATGGAAGGGAGTATATGACTATACTGTGTATGATCACCATAACTCATATTATGCGATTTGTTGTGTTGAGGTGCTTATAATGTTTAACTTTTATAAGATTTAATTTTGCTAGCCTTATGTTATACTATTAAATATAATGATGAAACATCCACCCATATGGGAGAATGTAAGAAATATGGCCTGATTTTATGGCCCATATTTTTTGTAAGCCCATATTAAACTTGGTTTAGGGTTTTTTTAGTTTAATAATATATTAAATCTTAATCGTTAATTTAGTACTTGATGGACATACAAGATTTAATGTCAACAAAGAAGTGTATATAAACTACTCTTCTTTCTACCCTAATTAAGTACATACAGAACAAATACAAAACGTAGGTATTTGTGTATTGGGCTATCTCTCAAGCTATCGTATAGAAAGAGGGTTAAGGGAGAGAAACTGGTTTATGATCATTAGAAGCTTTCTCTCTACATCATGAAGAATTCCGCTCAAGGTAAGTGATTTATTCGCTTCATCTATGTAATTATTATTATATTCAAGATTTGAATGGACATAAATGATTTACATATGATTCATGATTTATATCTTTAATGTTTGAATAATTAAGAACAAAAAACTTGCAGTGTTAACATATATGAATGAAGTTAGGTTATTAATTGATATTATAGTTGATAAAGGTGGCAATGACATAAGAAACAAAGGTTGAACCAAGTCTAGATTGTGATGAAAATATTGTTTGAGTAGGATTTTTAATTTTGCTTTATTCCCTTCTATTTTTTGCCCATATTCTCTATGTTGGTAGAGCAATTGATTCTGCAATTTATTTATTCCATATTTTTTTTTCTTTTCTCTGTCATGATTCAATTCAATTTCAAATTATATTGATATGTAGTTCTTTAATAGGTCAGTTATCAAAATATCAATCAAGAAACATAGTATTAAAAAAAAAATTCTACCTAACTATCATTCGAATACCACATGGCCAAAATTTTAATCAAATGCTACGAGAATTATTGGATCAAAAATTAAGAATAATTAGTGTAATTTTGTAGTATAACACAATGATTAAATGAATATTTGACAACTAAAAGGACTCATTTGAGAAGAAGAATCCAGAATTGAAGATTGAGAAGAAACAAAGAAAAAAAGAATTAAAAATCAAAGAGTGGAATAAAAACAAAGATAAGAAGAATCAATAATCAAATATTGAGATGAAACAAAGAGAGGAAGAATCAATAAACAATAATGTGATGAAAGAAAGAAGAACAAAAAATTAATTCTAATATAAAGGAAATGTTGATGGAGTGACATTTTTTAAAAGATCATCAGTTCTAAAGCCAAATGTTACGATCAAAATGGATTTTTAGATTATTGTATCAAGAATTAATAGAAGACGAAGAATATGAGAAGTTTAGAAAATACTAAATGCTAGGTAAAAGGTAAAGAAGAGAGAAAATAAAGTAATGAAAATAGACTTTTTGTTAATTGATAACTCTCCAAGTCTTATAATACATCTTTTATATTACTCTTGTTAGTAATCACATTTCAAGATGTATTATGCCTATTTTGTATTATTTTTATATGCATCATGGATGTCATTATGTCGGGAGATTCATTATTTCTATTTGGTCTATAATGACAATGAGTTAGGTTAGGTTTAAGTTACCTATAACCCATATCTAATTCAATTGTTTCCCAATTTGAATTTGACCCGATCAAGTTCGGATGGTGCAAAGCTCCATCAAGTTGAGGATGACATAGCATCATTTTGTTACGTCAGAACATCCAATGGCATAGAAATCCATTCATAAAAATAGAGAGTCGATGTTGAGAAGTTTTAGCATTTCAAATCATTTATTTAATGCAACTTGAAAGGAGACTACAAGCTATTCAAAGCTGGTTTTGCTATGCAAGAATGAGGAATGTCCATTTGTTTGAGGAAGCTAAGGATGTCTTGAATTATAACCAGATAGGGTATATGACCAAACTAAGACTGACTGCTTTGAAAAGTTCCTACGAAGATTTCATCACAAGAAGGCCAAAAATGAGACTGAACTTATAAAACTACATTGTTACTACAAAGATGTTGCAATTATGTAAATGTGGCTAGAGTACATTCCATAGATTTGGAATGGTTTGAATTGTAATGTTTTGTGATGAATCTATCAATTCAATATGAAATTTATTAATTACTTTCCAAAAAAATCATTTGTTTAATTAATTCAGATTTAGTTTATTTTTATTTTCAAATATTAGAATCTATTTTATTAACATTCATGTATAAATTAACATAACTAACATGAATATATTATAATAAATCGCAACTTCTGTTATTTAATTGACATTTTTATTAATAATATAAAATTTAACAAATTTATAAATTATAATTATAATTTATCGGTAATTTTTCTTTATAATTTGATTCTAATACGCAAGTTGTATCATATTTGTTGCTACTTGTTCAGGTTCTTGTGTTATTCTTATGTATTACGAGGAATGAAAATATGTCAACAAATTATATTTGAGTTTTTTGGAATTAAATGGGATATTAGAATTCTTTTTTGTGTCAATTATAATATAAACAGTACAACCTAATTCTAATTCAAGGGCATCGAACACGCAGTTTGAATCCTTTGTCTAATATAACCCTGTCCAATCTCATCCAATGTCTAAAATAGCGTTTCTAAATTCATGTCCAATGATTAATGCGAGAAAATAACGTTTCTAAATTCATGTCAAATGATTAAAACGACATCATTTTGAGCATTAGATGGGGTTATTTTAGACGGAGGATCCAAATTTTCAAACACAATGTTAGTGGTTTCATTCATCCCATTGGAACAAGAGCTAGCTTGCAATGAGGGACTGTTTAATTATGGTACAGTGCTTAGTCCTGAATAGCATTGGCCTTTGAGATCAATACAAAACGCCAATGGAGACGATAATAGTATGCACTTCTATCTGCTTTAGGAGGTCGCGTCCAAGCTATTACCAATTCCCTTGTACTTCAAATTGCGATTTCTCAGAATGGAAATTTATAAACATGTTTAAATTGGTGTGCGTACTCTGTTGCTCAAGTCTGTAAAGCAAACATTTTTTGCTAACTACAAATCTACAGGAATGAGGCTTGAAAGCCGCAGCAGCTGTTCAGAACACCTTATTGCAACTCCAATTATGAAGGGAAAAACAAAAAGACAAAACTTGGAAGAAACAAATGGTATTTGCAAAAGATAAAAAATTTGGCTTTTTCATTCTCCTGGAAAAGCAATAATCAGGGTACATAAACCAGAAGCTATTACCTGCTTCTATTGCACTAATCTAGCCATCTTCTGATCAACTCTAATTCAAAACATTTACTGATCAGTACAGGCATTGCACCACTAGAGTTCGCAACTCTGAAGGCTGGATCACGTTCTATGTCGAAAACCTTATTCTTCTCAAAAAAAGTCTAGTCCTCGTATAAAATGAAATGAAAGACCAAGTATCTGACCTCAATCAATGAAATCTCGGAAGCAATGCGATCAGGCAGCAACAGATGTTTGCTTCTTCAGTTTCTTACTTTCGTGCGAGTTCTTCCTGGCCTGTAGCATTCTGGAAAGTATATCGGCCTGCTTTGTGTTGCCCTCTTGGTTAAGGCTCTTAATCAAAAGTTCTGTACTACTCCAATCGCTTGTCCCGCTTTTCTCTATAATTTTACACAAAATTGAATATGAACTTAGGGTCTTCCCAGCTGCTAGGAGGGCATCCAACACTTTATCATAGCTTTTAAAGTCTACGGTGAAGTCTCTTTCCAATGCAAAATCCAACAATTTAAGAGCAGCAACCCTCTCTCCCTTATCACAAAGCACAGATAGAAGATCATCAAAATTGACATCATATCCACTATGCATTAGAAGCTCAATTCGTCCAAGTGCTTCCTCAACATGGCCTCTCAGGAGAAGAGCTTCCAAAATCTTAGCAACCAAGTCCGTATTCTCCTTCAACCCCTTCTCCACCATACTCTTCATCAGACGACTGGCAGTTTGAACCCTCCCGTCTTCAAAAAGACTCTGCAGCACTGATTTAAATGTAGATGAATCTGGAAGATGCCCATCTTCAATCATCATATCCAAAGCTGTTTTGGCATCAGCTGGCTCACCTTTCCCCAAGTAGCTCTGGATGAGAACCTTATAAGCATCTGCATCTCGAGGGACCCCTCTTCTACCCATGATCTTTAGAATTTCAAAGGCAGAATCAGGGGAACCTTCTTTTGCATGCCCACGAATCAAATTATTCAAAGCATGTGCATCCTGAACCCCCTTCTTCATCAACTGCCTGAAAAAGATTTCAGCTTTTCCCGTCTGACCATTGCTGCATAGATACTCAATCATTGGGTTGAAAGCACTTGACTCCATTTCCAAAGTACTCTGTGGCCCCAATATAATTTGCTTCTCAATGAGTTCATCCAACAGTTTCGCTGCTCCATCATACTCCTCAGCCTTACAGAAATTCTCAATCAAGACACCATAATGTCCTGCCTCTGTTGGTATGCTCAGCCGAATCATTGACTTCAGCACATCTGCAGCAGCGTTCAAATCACCAGCCTTGCAATGACATGATAACAAGCTCATAAAGATTGAATTGTCCTTTGGCGCAATATGTCTCTTCACCATATCCTTCAATATACTTTTGGCCTCATTCATTTTTCCAGCATCACAAAGTCCAGGCAACAAAGTAGAATAAGTAACAGCATTAGGCTTAATGCCAAACGAATTCATCTCCTGAAGCAAATTCATCCCATCATCAACTCTACCTACTGCAACATACCCTTTAATCATTGTCGTGTAACTTATCACGGTAGGTGCTATATTCCTCCCCTTCATTTCCACAAACAATTGCTCTGCCTCCTCCATCTTTTTAAACCTATAATACCCATTAATCATTATGTTATAAGTTACCACATCTGAGGACAATCCTCTATTCTTCATATCTTCATAAAACCTCATAGCAGTTTCCAACCTCAGAGATAAAAAGAAACCCCAAAGCATAATGTTATAACTATGCCTAGTTGGCTCAATCCCCTCCCCTAACATCCTATTGAAGTACCTTTTAGCCATCATATACCTCCCTCTCCTCAAAATAACCTTAAACAGAGTATCATAACTCTTAATAGTCCTCTCTACCCCAAGTTCCTTCATTTTATCAAAAATCTTAACAGCCTCCTGAACTATCCCCGCCTTACCATAACCATCAATTAACTCCACAAACATATCCTCATCATATGGAACACCCTTTTTAGGCATATCTAACAAAATGCAACGAGCATGATTCAGCTTGGAAGCTCTACCTAGAATCTGAATCATTATAAAATGGGTCTCCCGGTCGTGTTTAAACAACCCAGACCTCTCGACCCACCTAAAGAACTGGAGCGCGTGCTCACTGTTTCGAGCTCCGTGCAAAACGTTATACACCAAACTGTGATCGAACTCGGGCACCAAATTCCGGATGGAGTTCTGCAACCGGGTCGTCCAGGCCCGTTTCGCCATCATTTTGCAGATTATATCCTCCAATTTTTCTGGGTCTGGACGTTTACGTCTTGGAACTCTCTGAAATTGACGCTCTTCAAAGCCACCATCTGTGGCCTTAGGTTCGGGTACGGATTCGGGTCGTGGGTCCGGGGATGGGGATGGGGCTTCTGGGATTGGCGTGTCGTCAAAATTTGAGACGGGGTCTTCGATTAGAGCAGAGAAATGGCGGTTAATGTAAGAGATGGGGAATCTGGGATAAACCCTACGACTTAAGTGGCAGGGTTTGGACAGAGCAGCATAGGCCATTTTGAAGAAAACTGCGAACTAGGAAGTGGGTATCTTTTAGTTGTTAGATCTTTCGTTATTGCGTTTGATCTCCATGAAAAGACAGCGAGGAACGAAAGAAAAACATGTACAGAGGTTGTAGATACTAGGGTTTAAGGAAAATGGTGACTTCTGGCTCTAGTACATCCAGAGGCTTTTAGGTCAAAGTTGGGCCGGGCTAGAGTTAACCGATGATTCTCAACTTTTGGTTTTTGTTAAGAAAGAAGAACATGACTAATTTGGCGATCGATGGATTGAATATTAGCATTTATCTTTATAATTAACTTCTATGCAAAACAATTTATATCAATGTTATAAATATCGTACCATATTCGATACTAAATTGAATTATGATACGATATTATACCGGTATAAATCAGTACATATTCGGTACCAGATATAAGTTATTTTATTTCAATTCACCTCCACTCGTCCAGTCAAGATTTGTTGCATTGTTCAAACAAAGTATATAGAAACCAGTACGAAAGTCCCATGAAAAGATTCAAGTTACAAGCATCAAGCAGGCTTTGACGACAGTAACTGGAGTCTCTTCCTTAAGGCCGAATCCAAATTATTCCCACACTTCGTGTCACACAACCATCGTCATATTCAACAGGAAAGAACAACCCTTTGGTAGCTTGAGATATTTTGATAACACGAAGTAAAGAAAGAAGGAAATGTTTGA
>JANJEY010000004.1:61880495-61895351 GCA_024703695.1 Erythroxylum cataractarum | reverse complement strand
TTAACAAATAGTATAAATAATTCAGGTGTTTCTTTTGTTTAGCATCAGAATTTATTTTCCCTAAAAGTACTTTGTACCAGGAGAGCAGTCCTTCTCGAATTGGACAACAGTTATTAATTTTCAGGACTTGATTTCTTTTTTATATCTTAGCCATCCTTTTTCTCTCTGCTCTTATCAGATATTTACATTTGATTTTTTTTCTTATATAACTGATTCAGGTTCTCAGGAGTCCTGTAGCACAAATTGCTTTTGTACTAGTTTTGTATCTTACCAATCAAATCACTACATTGACTTGGAATCTTGGTGGCCAAGTAGTCTTGTATGATTTTGTCACACTGGGTATGCCCAATTGGCTTCAACGCACTACTGTTAGAATCATTGCCATTATCCCAGCCCTTTATTGTCTATGGACATGTGGAGTTGAAGGGGTATATCAATTGCTTATATTTACACAAGTTGTTATAGCTCTGCAGCTTCCTTCTTCTGTAATTCCACTTTTTCGAGTAGCCTCATCAAGAAAAATAATGGGTGTCTATAAAATTTCTCAACTTTTGGAATTCGCTGCTGTTATTACATTCATGGGCTTGCTCAGTTTGCAGATTATTTTTGTTACAGAGATGATATTTGGGGATAGTGATTGGGTAGGCAATTTGAGGTGGAATATGGGCATGGGCTCATCTGTCCCTTACATTACTCTTCTCATGACTGCCTTCTCATCGTTTTGTATGATGCTTTGGTTAGCAGCTACCCCATTGAAATCTGCAACCCGTGTAGATGCTCAGGTTTGGAATTGGAATGCACAAATTCCCATTCATGAGCCATCTTTACACAGAGAGGGAATTATTTTGGGTGATAGTAGATATGATGGAAAGGAACATTTTTCCAAGCAGGATCAGTTTTTGATATCAGAAAAATCTATTGACAGTTGCCCAGATGAAAGTATTGCAAAACCTGGTCCTGATTTACCTGAAACCAGCATGGAGTCTGGTCAGGAGCTTCATCAGACAACTACTGAGGATAATTATTCCCATGCTACATTTTCCAGTGCCCAGATATGCTACCAAGAGGATCATGCACCTGCTGAAGAGTCTTTGTCTGTGTTAACTGTAGGTAATGATGCTTCTGATGCTGATTTGGTAGATCCCAAAAAATTAAAGGTTGAACCAATTGACACAGTTGAAAAGACTGTCGTTGTGGAGGGTGATTTACATGTTGAAAAGAAGGATGATGAGTCAAATGCTTGGGAGCCTGATGAATTTCCAAAAGGAGTTCCTGGAAGCACTTCATCTTTGACATTTGATGGTCCTGCATCACTGAGGAGTCTCAGCGGAAAAAGTGACGAGGGTGGTAATGATGCTGGAAGTCTCTCAAGATTGGGTGGGTTGGGTCGAGCTGCAAGACGGCAATTTGCTGCCATTCTGGAAGCATTTTGGGGGCAGTTGTATAACAACCATGGACAATCAACTCCAGATGCTAAGGCTAAAAAGTGGGATGTCTTGATGGCTGATTCAAACCTTGCATCTTTCTTGCTAAAAGTTGAGACAATTGGAAAGGATGTTGGTGGATGTTTCCCATCTGTAGGTGATATAGGATCTGATTCTATGGTAAGTTCAAGTTTATGCGACCCTGCCAGGCAGCCAAGGATGCAAAATCATATCGACTCATCATATGGAATTCAGAGTGGATCTTCCTCTGTGTGGTTCAATCACATGCAATTACTGGATCCATATGTGCATGGCTCTAGCCACAATGTTTTGGACTCTTTTGAGAAGACATATTCTAGTATGCGAACTCTGCCATCAACTAATGGCTGGGACATCCCACCGGCCATGGCCGGTGGTTCCATTCACAATGTCTTGGACTCTACTGAGAAGAGATATTCTAGTATGCGAACTCAACCATCAAGTGATATCTGGGTTACTCAACCCGCTACAATTCATGGTTATCAGATAGCATCAATTGCTAATCAGATTGCTAAGGACAGGGGTTCCAATTGCTTAAATGGTCAATTGGAATCAGCAGCACCATTATCTTCATCTTTGGGACCTCAAAATTATAAGGACCCGTATGCAGCTGCCTTGGCTTTGAAGTTGCAAAATGGATTGAACTCTCCACAAACCTCGCAATTTACAGCTTCTAGAAATAGTCTGCTACAACCTGAAAGAGCATATTATGATCCTTGCTTATCTGGATTTGTTGATAATGGATGCAGGCCAGTGAATACAAAGAAGTACCATAGCTTGCCTGACATTCCTGGATTAGCTGGGCCATATACTGGCTTATATATGCCTGAAAAGAGTACAAAATGGGAGAGTTCTGTTGGTAGGACAAGTTATGAGCTGTCCTTGTATGCTAATACTGGATTAGGAATGGATCCTTTAGCTTTTGATGGCCTATCAAGACGTTATGGAAATGGATCTCTCTGGTCCAAGCAGCCGTTTGAGCAGTTTGGTGTGGGTGACAAAAGTTGTGATGTTGGGAGGGGTGTTGGAAGGTGGTCAAATTCAGCTGCTCGAGAAGGTACTTGCCTTATGGATTCAGAGGCCCAGCTGCTTTGTTCTTTCAGAGATTGCATCATAAAGCTTTTGAAATTGGAAGGATCTGATTGGTTGTTTAGGCAAAATGATGGTGCTGATGAAGATCTAATTAATCATGTGGCAACAAGGGAGAAGTATTTCTATGAAGCTGAAATGAGAGATATGAACCTCTCTGGTTCTTCAAAGAATGACAAAACAGGTTCAGGAATTATATCAGTAACCTCAGTTCCTAATTGCGGGGAGGACTGTGTCTGGGGAGTAGACTTGATAGTAAGCTTTGGGGTTTGGTGCATTCATCGAATTCTAGATTTGTCCATCATGGAAGGCCGGCCAGAACTGTGGGGCAAATATACTTATGTGCTAAACAGTCTCCAGGTATGTTTTCTACTGTAGATTTCTTTACTGCTCCTTGTGAATTTCTACATTTTCCAACTGCAAGAATGGCTGATGTCTATAGTTGGCGAGTAATGCCATCTCTTGCATCATGTTTTTCGATTTTCAGCTGCACTTTTCCTAGTGAATGTGACCTATGGATATTGGGTTGTCAGTGTAATCTACTTTTGCCTATATTTCTCTCTCTATCTCACAAACACAAACTAAAGCAATATGTTCTGGTAACAGGGGATCATAGATCTGGCATTTTCAAAGCCACGTCGCCCTCTTTCCCCATGTTTCTGTCTCCAGGTCTCCCCTGCCTACCAAAACAGGTCAGCACTTCCTGTTTCAAATGGAATGTTACCCCCTACAGCAAAACCTGGCAGAGGAAAATGCACTACTTCAGGAATGCTCTTGGATTTAATTAAGGATGTTGAGTTGGCCATATCTTGTCGTAAAGGTCGATCGGGAACTACTGCAGGAGATGTAGCTTTCCCAAAGGGAAAAGAGAATATAGCATCTGTACTAAAACGCTACAAGCGCCGATTATCTAACAAGCCAAGTGGTGGTAACTGAGTGACTGATCAATTTTGGCTCTTACATAAGCTCTTAATGTCCCAAAGCTTATCATCAGCTTGCTTCAAGTGGGGATACTGAGTTCTTTGATTTCTGTATGCAGCTTACTGTCTAGATCAGGGTGCTTAGTACATCTTAGCTGGCTTATACTCCTGTACTAAAAGGAATGTGCCGCAAATCATGTCATTGTATGTTTATGTTACATAGGATAAAATTACTGGATTGCAGCAGAATTGAAGAAAATCGGTAGAAAGGGTAAAAGTTGATCAGATGCAACTGTGGTTTCTACTACTCCTGTACATATATATCCCCTTTATCACGAAGTTTCATGGCAAGAAAAGTCTCATTTGACAGGATGAACTTGGAACCTCATTACATGGACTTGAGTTAGCAATTTCTCTTCACTTACTGGCAAGCCATGAAAATTGATTCAATCATTGAAACCTGCCTAGAATAGGCAGTATACTTCTTGATTGGTATAGTGTGTAATATCCATTTCAACATTACGGTTTCTTTTCTTTTTTTTTTTACCTCCTTTTTCTTTTGGTTTTGGGTTCTTAACCTCGTCATCCCCAGTGCCTTAAATCTTGTAATTGCAGCAACATGTTGTCTGTTGATTATCTGGGAAACGGTAGATGCTTCGAACTGGCTATCCCGCCTGACCAATCTACTGATTTTGCTGTTATCTAATTGTTAATATGGTTGGAAGACATAAACCAGTGCATAAACGTATATCTAGTAAGGTATATCCTACACTTGAGAGTAAAATTTCACTACAAATATCAATTTCATGGAACCTGCGAAGTTTGACACGCATTTCATTGAAGTAGCCAAGTGACACAAGCAATTGGTGTTCAAGATGAAAACAAACAAACCACGTAATTCATTTGACATGAGTTTTGGCAAGTGGATATTGTCATATTTTATGTCTAATGGAAATATTGTAGGATGAAAGGATTGAATTATGATTGAATTATAAAAAAAGTTATGCATGAAAAGATTAGTCAAAATTATTTTAATATTTATAATATTTGGGTGATAATAATACGCTATTAAATGTTAATTTTAATTTATTGATATAAATTATTTATTAAAAGAAATAAAGATAAATAAAAAAGTTTAGTTTATCTAATGCCTAAGTATGATTTCTAGTTATAATATATATTCATTACCAATATATTTAGTAAACTAATGAGTCGTATTCAAATAATTGTTGAGAGGAAATGGTAGTTTTAATCAATAAAATTTTGATGTTAAAGTTTGAAAAACTTTAGAATCAAATTTGAGATATTTAACAAATAAAGACTGATATGGCATATTGAATCTTTTCTTTTGGAAAGTTGCATATTGAATTTTATTATACTTTAATTAGTATTTAATTAGAATTAACTATAATTTTAATTAAATTTAGAATTATATTCCATTTAATATAAAGGTCCAAACCATATAAATAGGATAACGCTTCTTTCTTGAGAGTTCTCTTAACCAATTTATATAAATACAATTAGAGGTCAAACATATGTGTGGCTATAGTGGCTGTGATGAACCAATTTTAAAAATAGTTTTAAAAAAATTGTAAGATAAATGATCAAACTACACAACAAGGGATAATTTATGTAAACATTTTATTATGTTCATACATCAATCATGATTGTAAACAATGATTATTATGTGAGAAAAAGTAATAATATGAAGATATATAAATCACTCAAGAAGAAGAGGCAATGAGAAGGAAAAGAGTAAATAACAATATCATTTTTGGATTCTAGATGGATTTTTTTGGGTCGTTACATGATATAGATCCACAAACCTTTCATTGATTGACACATATAATATGTTTGGATATAGTTACAAAAAAAATTAAAACTACCCTGTTTACGAAATCTTAATGTTATTCTTAGACGAGTGTGTTTCTGCGGTTCGTTATAGGTCGCTAATTCCTACCTCTACGTAGCTTCATCTTCACATAACAACGCCTCTCCCTTCAAAAACCTTGTCCATAAAGTTAGCGTTCGAATAGTATTTCGGTAAACTCAAATAAGGACTCCCAAGTTGCCTCATCAGATGAACGACTAAACCATTGCATTAGCACTTGCATAAGAGGTTAATTATGATGCTTCACCATCTTACAGCCTAAGATGGCCTCAAGTTGTTTATAGATGTTCAAAGTTGTCTTTGGTAATTCTGTAAAGGTAAGTGTCTCTTTAAAAACACATTTCTTCATTTGAGAAGGTTAGGTGAAGGCTGGACCCTTTTGGTAAGGCTTATTTGTAGGCCACTTATCATATGCGTTCCACCATTAGGTAAGGGTTGTAATATAGACTAGATAATTTTTGGTAGTTCCTTCAATGTAGGGAGGGTTGACAGTACAATTGTAGTTTGAAGAACACTAGATCCCCCACTTTAAACTCTCTACCAGTTCTTTTATGATCTGCTCGTTGCCTCATTCGATTTTATGCTCTTTGAAGGTGAAATTTTATCGAGGCTAATGCTACTTCTTTATCCTTCATTATCTGGTCAACTGTTAAATTCTTAGAGTCTTCCACCAAATATGGTACACACAATGGAGGAGAATACTTATACAATGACTCGAATGACATGGAGTTATACCACCATTCATCTAACAAAATCCATTCCACCTAATATGCAAAGCGTTGCTAAAGAAACACCACAGGTAGGTCTCCAACGTGAAGTTCTTGGCTTCAATTTGTTCGTCAGGTTGGGGATGATATGTAGCAGAGAACATGAGACTATTTCCTTTAAAGAACTCCCTCCAAAATTTGCTCAAGAAAATTAGATCCATGTTGCTCACAAAGCTCTCCAACATCCAATGTAAGTTAAGTGGTATGAAGTAACCATCCTTACTAAACATTTGACCACCACCATCCACCCTTTTCTTCCCTTTAAAGGTGAAAGCTCGTCCATAAAATCTTTGCTAATATCCTTATAGCATCCTTTAGGCATGGGTAGTAGTAATAACTTCCTATGTTCTTATGTTTGTTACTTTGAAAAGTGATACACATTTTTATGTAATTCCTTATGTCTTTTCCATACCTTTCTAGTAAAAAATGTTTTGCAACCTTTTGATCATCACATTAAGCTTCGAATAACTCCCTTATAACCCATCATAGCTCAAGGAAATAAGTTTTGTATGCATTGATCCTTATCGGACCCTATGAATATCTATCCCTTCCGGAGTAATTGGCATTTCCCCCATTCATAATTATCTTAGTTGAGAGTTCCTTCCTCAACATGTTAAATGATGTCCAAGATTATATTGTCTCCTTCCCAACTATTTTAAATTTCCTTCCTACAACTCAATATGTACTTTTGAAATAATAAGTGTGAGGAGCTCATTACTGGTTATCCTCGATAACATATTTGTTGTTTGATTTTCCTTCCAATTGTAGTGTACCACTTCAAATTCATAGCCAAAGAGCTTTGGAAACCATATATGTTAAAGGGGGTAGAGATCAATTGTTCTAGTAGGAATTTAACGCTTTGATGATAGGTCTGAACTTGGAACTTATTGTCGTAGAGATAGTAGTGCCACTGCTTGATCACCTTAATGATGACTAGAAATTACTTCTCGTACATTAACAAACTGAGGTGTAGAAATTCCTTCTCATACATTAACAAACTGAGGTATCTATTAGCATCATCTTATTTAGGGATGCAATCAAACAATTTTCTTATTATAACACCACCCTCATGTCGATTTTACATGCATTTACCTTGAGAACGAATGGCTTAGAAAAGTCAGGTAGATCTAGAACTGGGGTCGAGATAAGGGCCTTGTCAAAAGCCTACTATTATCTTTCCCTCCAAGCCTACTCACTTATCATCTAGGTCTTGAGCAATTCATTCAAAGGTTGGACCATCTAAGTGTAGTTCCTGATGAAATGCATGTAATACTCGATAAGCCCTTCGAAGCTTCTCAAGTGATTCGAGTACCAACCAGTTTCAAAGTATTGCCACCTTCTTTTCATATGTGGCCACCTCTTCCACGGAGATCAAGTGTCTGAGGTACTATACTTGTCTTGCCCCAAATATGCATTTGTTATTGTTAAAATACATTTGATGAGCTTATAGTGTTCTGAGAGATTCGCTCAAGTGACACATATATTAATGGAAGTCATTGCTATAAATAAGGATGTTATTGAAGAAAATGAGTGTAAATATCCTAAGGAATGAGCAAAAGATCTCATTCATCAAGCTTTAGAAGGCTGATAGTGCATTTGTCAATCTAAAAGGCATTACAAGGAACTCATAGTGTCCTTCATTCCCTCACTCTGATATGATGGTATCTAAATGTAAGATCCAATTTGGAGTATCAATTAGATCCATGTGATTTGTCAAGCAACTCTTCAATCAAGTGAATAAGAAACTTATCCTTTATAATATGCTCCTTCAATTCTCGGTAGTTGATGTACATTCACTGAGAGTTGACCTTCATCTGCACCAATACTACTAGAGACACATAAGGGCTTAAGATGTGCAGATAAGTCCTTGATGTAGTAGTTGTAACACTGTCTTCTCAATCACATCCTTTTGCTCCCCCTAAATAATGATAGAGATAAAGTCTAATCCTTCATTGGGCTTGATTATATAGTCTTGGGTTCTCTTCGAGGGAACAAACTCTACTATTAGTGTTTGAAGCTAGTTCATGAGTAAGACATTTTCTTCTAATTCCATATGCTATAACTAGCATTTTAGAGGGTTTGTTAACTATATCATGTATAGCCCCTTTACTCGAGCTCCTTTTATCTTCTTATTTAGCCTTTTCCCTAAACATGACTTGTGTCTTGTAGTTACATAAGATGTCATCCAGTGCAACCAACCATGGTAATTTATATAGGGACCAGCTATGACCATAATGTGAATACCTGGAATGCTCTACAATTGATCATGCTCCTTTTTGTCCATGATCTTATCTAGGAAGCTATATGTACTTCTGTTGTCTATTAGTATTTGTATAGGTCTCTATAAATGTATCCTATCACCCACATCTTCTTATATTCTTCTCCATCCATTCCCCCTACCATCGCCTATAAAGAGACATTAGGATACTTTAGTTCCATCATAATTTCCCTATCTTGCTTACGCCATTCTTCCCTTGTTTCCTTCTCTCTATCGATCTTCTATAATTGAAGTTGTTTCTTTCTATATATATAGCCCAAGACATATCTCTCATCATACTAGAAGCATAATTCATTAGCCCTCTAATCATTGAATTCTTTGTTACTTATGACCTTAGTTGGAGTTGAGTTTTAGGATGGGCTGCCTTGTGTCATGACTCTTTAGGATTTCAAGGTACATATAATTCCTCTATCAAGTTAGGTTTTAAGGCACAAAATGGTTAAGTATCTTGCTTTAGTGCTTAGGTTCCTAGTCATTCTATATGGATAGCTGGTTCAAATGTTTCCCTTTATGTGAAGCGACATGGAATGGACAACTAACATAATTTCTTTTTTCCTCACCAGTGAGTATGTCTAATAAAGAGTATGAGGCTTGAGGAGTTTGACGGTAACCTCCAACTCAGGTTTTAATCCCTTTAGGAAGAATTCAATCAAATATTCCTCTGATAATATGAGCTTATTAGAATATGTGTCAGATTGAGCACAATAATATTGCACCAAATACTCATATCATAGTTCCTTGAAATCATCTACAAGGTCTTTAAAAACTTCCTTAACAAATCTCTGTTTAATCATATCCTTCAACTTATTGTCTTAGTAATTCCACATAAGCACGTTTGTTTATGAGAAGTTGATACCACTCCTATGCATCCCATTTGAAGTTTATCGTCGTGATCTCCACCTTCTTCTTATTTGGGGTGTGACCCATTGTAAAAAAATTTCACACTTATATAGCTAACTCTTCATCTCATTCCCTTCAAATAAGAGAAAATTGATCTTGTTGAACCTTAACGGGGTTATATATATTTCATTCCCTTATAACTTTCTTGTAAGTGGTGTTATTGGTTCCTTCCTCAGTGAGCGATGCTTCGTCACTCCCAACACCGTTCTCATGAGCTAATGAAGCATGATTTTCAACTCCATAAGCTCCTTCTCCTATCTCTTGCCTGGCCTTGATTTTCAACTAATAATTTCTCATTTTTGATTTAGTTTTTAAGTAAGGTTTTTAGGTTTTCCTTAATCCTTTAAAGTTTTGTTTCCCTCATCCCCTTTTTTGGTTATATTTTGAGATTCATCTGCTCTAATTCCAAGTTATTAGCTGTGAATAAGGAATAATATGAAGATACAGAAATCACTCACAAAAGAAGAGGGAATGAGAGAGAAAAGAAAAAGTTACAACAATAAAATTTTTAAATTTTGGATGGATTATTAGGGATTTTACATGATATAAACCCATGAGCTTTCATTAATTGACACATATAACATGTTTGAACATAGTTACAGAAAAATTGAAACTTCAATGTTTAGGAAATTTTAATGCTTTGCTTAGATGACTGCATTTCTCTTGTTTGTTGTAGGTGGCTAGCTCTTGCCTCTGCATGGCTTCGTCTTCACCTAATAATGGCGAGTGATAGCTAAGGTTTCTAAATGTGGCTAGGGTTTGGAAAGGATAAAGACAACCTTACTTGGTTATAACGTTAAAGCAAACATAGACTAGAGTATAGTTTTTTGGTTGCAAGATTAAAATAATCTAAGGTCAGATCAACGTTGTTTGGCTACAAGATTAAAGTAGTCTTAAGCATAAAAATGGACTATAAGTGAAAAAATTTGTTATAAAATGATTATAGTCCTCATTAGAAAAAGATACTTGCATGATTTTTTTTGCAAATACAAGATATGATAGATATCATATATATTTCTCATTCATGCTTTTGAGTATTTGATATTGAATTTGGATTCAATATTGCTACAATGTTTAAGACATAATAAGAAATAGATATTTTGAGTAAGAATAGCTAATCCAAGTTTATACAAAAAGTTTGTATATGTTAGATCAAAGAAAATTATGTTATCTTTTAATCCTATATTGGTTAAATCAACATAATGAAAATCATAACATTGTATACGACGATATAGTTGTTCTTTGATTATCAATCGTAGATTTTATATATTGTTTAACAAAGGAGTTGTTAAGTCCAAATGACTTTACTTAGATATGATTTTGATGTATAACAAAAAGAGAATCAATAGAAAGAAAATAAGACAGACGAAGTCACAGTCAGACAGATGAAGTCACAGACATACAGACGAAGTCAGATGGACGAAGTTGCAGACGCAAACGCTAAGTAAAGTAGATGCAGACGCTAAGCAAAGCAGACACAGACGTAGACGCAGAAACACAGACGATAAAATACAGACGAAGAAAAGAAGATGCGGAATTCAAAAAGAAGACGAAGGAGTCAGTTCGAGTTAGTTACAGAACTCAACTGAATAACCGTTTCTTTAAAGATTCAAGAAACAAGAATCAAGAAGCAGTTGGAGACGAAGGCTATAAATACAAGTCGAAGTCGAAGATTGCAAAGTTAGAAGAAGTAAGACAAAGTTAGACAAAGTGAATTACATCTACGTGATCGTAAAGAACTTATTGTGCGAATTAGCTGAGAGCTATTTTACTGTAACAAGTATTCAAACACTTTTCTAAGAAAAAGTAGTACAGGTAGCTTGCAGAGGCTAAGTGTGAAAGAATACTGGTTGTAGAGACCTGAAGAGGCTCGCAAAGAATACTTGTAAAATTGTAGAGATAGTGAAATCTCAGAAGGAACTCTGAGGACTGGACGTAGCCCACGGTTTGTGGTAAACCAGGATAAATCTCTGTGTCAACCACTCTCACTCTATATCTCTATATTTTATATTCAAGTTTTTATCAGTACTTAACTCGTAAACAAGGTTTATCAAAAGTTTTGATTAATTAGAATCTATTGGAAGTTCTGTAAAGAATTTTATTTCTAACAAAAAGTTTTGAAAGTTTTTTCAAAAAGGGGAATACACAATTCAACCCCCCTTCTCTTGCATTCTATAACGTTTTCTAAGTATTGTATTAACGTGTGATTCACTTCAAGAGGCCCAATAATCATATAAATTGTTCCAATTTTCTTAAGACATCCATTTCAGAACATGCCTCTGTGCCTCCTAGTCTGAAAGAAAATATTTGTAATATATATATAGTCAATAACGATGATCCTTAATCCTTTGTTTCAAAAGTGAAGTGATATAGATTGAAACATCAGGATTATCGATATGGACGATATTTAACTTCATCTACGAACAACAATTAGAAGTGTAATTAATCTTCAAATAAGTAACGTAATATTGCATATAATTAAAGAAATTCAAAATTTACAAAAATTTTATCCAAAACGTTCTGTAACAAATTGTCTCCCTTCAACTACTGGGCATACTTAAGGCAAGATAATTTAATTCTAGCAATTGCGCCCAACTCACTAGACAATTTTTCCAATTGAATCCTTTCTACAAGATGACCTTGCACAATCTCAATATATATACAACTTGTTGTTCATTACAATATTCATGCGTTGTAACTCACAACGTTTAGTTATACCTCTACCTCTCTTTCTGGTGGCAAGATTCGAAGCTGATATCAAATGAATAATAATAAGAAAATATACATTAAACATGTAAATATATATTTGAGTGCAAGTCCAATTATAGGTGTTAAAGATTAATACATCTACAGATCCACTAGTGCTAATTGAGACAGATGGAGGTTGTTGTTGTGCTAGTTCATTGATGGATAAGGTCAACTGTTGTTATTGGCTACGATCTGATTGAAGTGGTTATTGTGGGGTGAGGATCTATGATGTGGTTGTTGTTAACAAGGGAGAACTTCTATACTTTCCACCTTCTTTCCTTTATTTCTTCCAGGTGTCATTATATTGGATATCTATAACTCAAATATCAACATTAAAAATAAACATAAGTCAAATGCAACAACTTCACAACAGAAGATAACTGTGAGAATTTTGGGCACCTTAGATATAATTCTTTTTAAGCAATTTTCAATAACATTACAGAATTACATTCCAAAATTATCTTCTGTAATATTACCAATTATGTTAAGCAAACCACTATCAATCGTAGACTCCATATAGTTCCTATAATTCTCTAACATCTCTCTAGTCCCATCATCACCATCGTTATTAATATCACAATCTTCTAAATCGCTATTGTTACTATTTTCAACACCTGTATTAACACTTCTGCTATAACTTGCTTCTAAACGTTCGTCGTGATAAAGCCATGGAGTAAATAATTTATCTATGCCTAGAATTAGCAAGTGATTATATACCACATCTTGACTTTGAATGTTCACATTTAAGCAATCTATGTATAGACAGTGAATAACACATTGATCAACACCTATTTGATCTTTTATAAATTGCATGAAACTCTTAACTCCTTCTAAGTATTCAGTGGACCAATTATGATGAGACGTTCACCTTTTATCCATCTAGATATACAATTAAAAGTAAATTAATAAACTACTAAATGTAAAACTCATTTTATAAAACATAGTGATTAATCACTACAAGTTCATAACTACTAGTTCGTAACTACAAAGATAAAAAATGTCTTTAAATTATTTTCTCACTAAAGTACAACCAATCGATTGGTTGTAGGGTATAAAACATCAATAATTTCCTTGAGCCGTATATAAAAATTTTAGTTATAGAGATTTCTATATTAATTTTCTACACTCTGAATTCCTAGTTAAAGATGTTCCACTTAATAGCCATTTCACTGCTGGACTCTGTATGTATATTGTATGTTATGATCAATTATGGTATTAAACTACTGGTAACTTAAATGAAATGGTTAATTGTTTGCTTGGCTTCTTAAAAGGACCTCAAGTTCCATTATCTATATATTACTTACACCATACTTCTAAAATAACGTTAAAGATTATACAATCATCCTTACAAAGTTGATATCTTTTTTTTATCCATTATGTAATAAAGACAAATCAATCTATTGCCAACAGAGGTTACATAAACGCTTAATATTACTCTATATTGAAATAGCATGCTAACAGTGAAAGAATAAGTGCATGGTAGTTTAGGTTCTTGATTGTATAATTTACACAAGGGATTAAGAACTTTTGATTTATTTTATCCATTGTACTTAGCTGTATCTAATTGTAAACCATATAATAAAAGAAACGTTTAGGGAGTTTCTAAACAAAGCTAACCTATAAAGACTTAAGGAGAAAGGGATTTAAAGATTTTCTAGTGATTACTCTTAAGTTGCGTTTCATCCACGTAAAAAATTCTTCCAAATTGGCGTTTGGGTCATAATTAGGTACATTATTTGAAAACCGCCAAATATTGTTTAACCAATCATTCCCTTTGATTAACTCTTTTACCTTGGTATGGTTTGATAGCACATGTCTTAAGTTATTTTAACTCGTTGATCAGGTGAAGGGGCCCTAGTTCATTCCAATTGCAATTCCATATCCTTGTGATGTTTCCATTCCTAATTTATACTGTGTCTCTTTGTATCGGTATTCTCTTAGCTTTGGGAGCTATAACATGGTCCAAAAGAAATCAACTTTATTTTTACTACCTAAAAGTTCTTCCTTTTCAAATATTACGTATAAATCCATTTCAATTACAATGATTCGTGTCTATATATAGACTTTGAATTCTTATTGCATTCAACATCTTATTCATCATTCAGATGAGGATAATGTTAAGGCCTTCCTCAACTTTTGGTAGAAACATTTCCAATTATTTGTTTTTTTTATTGGTTTCTTTACTCACTACAAGAAAAGGACCCCTTCTGTGGCGTTTTTAAAACATTGCAAAAGGCAATATAACGTCGCAGAAAACCTTCTTCGACGTTTATTAAAACATCACGAAAAACATCGCAGATAGTAGGGTAGGTAATAGGTATCAGCGACGTCTGATGGAAAACATCGTGAAAGGCACCGATATTCGGCGACGTTTCATAAAACGTCAGGAAAAGAGGGGATATTTGACGACGTTGTGTGAAAATGTCATAGATTGTTAGAGTTTTAATGACGTTTTAAGGACGTCGCAGAAAGGCTGTAATCCACGACGTTTGATTCATCAGACATAGCGGATTGTAAAACATTTAATAAATTTAATTTAACCGAAAATAATTTTTTTTAATAATTTTTAAAATTTATAATAAATTTTTTTATTTATCTGAAAATAATTAATATTTAATAATGATTCAATATAAATTATATTTTTTTCTTTGTTTTCTTTTATCCGAATATAGGAATACTTTAATAATTAATCAATTTTAATGATTAATTTAAATTTTTTCAATTTTTTGAAAAATTTAATTTAATACTTTTGAATTATAATTAGTATTTTTAATTTTAATTTGTTTCTAATTTCTAAAAA
>JANJEY010000004.1:61839520-61850714 GCA_024703695.1 Erythroxylum cataractarum | reverse complement strand
TTTATAACAATAGTTATATTTTTATCACTAATAATAATTACATTTTAGATAAAACTTAAAAATAAATTATTTTTAATTAAATAAATTTATTTAATATCTTATATAATATTTATTACCAAATTATTAATAAAATTATGATATTTAAAAAATATTTAAAAATTATTATTTATTTGAAATTTAATTTAATTATTAAATCAGATTTTATTTGAATATTTATATATTTTAAATTTAATTATATATAATTTAATTATAAATATTAAATTAAATTAAATTGTTCATAATTTTGTCATAATTTTATAGATAATTAATTTTAATATATTAAATATATAAATATAATCTTGAATTAAATTATTCATAATTTTTATTAAAAATAAAATAATTGAATAATAAATATTTAAATGATAGTAAATCAAAGAAAAAACAAAAACTAGAATAAAAAATCACTTTCTATGAATTTCATAATTTTTAAAAACTGAAAAAAAATTAAAAATTAAAATTAAAAATTTAATCGAATAATTTTTTTCCTAAATTTAAAAATAAAAATAAAAAATAAAATAGAAACAATCATCTATCGAATAATTAGTTAATAGTTACCTGCTGCCAATTTGAAAAAACCCATATCCAATTAGCCAACTCTTGATCCAATTTTAAGCCCAGTTCCCATAGACCCGACCTGACCCGTGATTTGTCCTTAATTAAACAAATAATTAGCAAAATATTAAAAATTTGGGAAATAAAAGAAAAAGTCAACGTGAATAATAATAGTAACAACTAATAACAATAATAATGAGAGTACAATACACGCATACAAAAAGTGATTGTCCGATTCAATCAGAATCGACGAAGAATGGTGGCTTCCAAGCTCCTCAGACGCACTAAAATTCTCTCTTCTTCTGCAGCAATAGCAAATCGGAGCTCTGCCCGTCTGCTATTTACCTCAGTTGCTAGGGCTTTCTCTTCTTCTACGACTCCGATCACCGCCACTCTCTTTCCCGGAGATGGTATCGGCCCCGAGATCGCTCAGTCCGTCAAACAGGTTATTATTGGTTCTTGATTTCGTGGTTTTGCGGAATTTCTTTTTTGATTCTATGGGGTCTCACTCTCCTTTTTCTTGGATATAGTTTTGCTGTTTAACAGGTTCTATTATAAAGATTTATTCTTTCGGTTTTCGGTTTTCTATATTTTCATTTCTCTTTGCGAAAGATCGTACCTCTAGTAATAAGAAGCATTTCGGTTCTTATTTGTGGTGTGGGGTTTGTGGGATGAACGATATTCTGGAAGTTTGGAATTTGGAGATTAATATTTTGTATTTTGATGACACTGCTCGTTTTCAATGTGTAATATATGCTCAAGCATGATATTTGATTCATCATGCAACAGACATGATTGCTACAAATTGATCTGTTAAGAATGCCTTGATAATAGAGTAGGTGTGTTTCAGAGGATTTTTGGGAAAGCTATACATTATCTGCAAATACTTAGAGCTATTCTTTGCAGTTTCTGAGAATGCCTAGGATTAAGGGATCAAAATTCTTTGGAAATGCTAGAGTATAGTATGTTCTTGTTCACTGTGGACCATATTGTTTGGAACTTTTTATATTGTAATACTTTGCCCTGCAGTTATCATCTCTTATCTTTTCATTATGACTAATGTTGTTAGCTAAATATATGTTGTTCTTGATGATTATTTGTATGCTTATTTGTCCCATCATTGCAGATATTTAACGCTGCTGAGGTGCCAATTGAGTGGGAGGAGCACTATGTTGGTGATCAAATAGATCCTAGAACCCAGAGTTTCCTAACATGGGAAAGTTTGGAGTCTGTGCGGCGGAATAAGGTGGGTTTGAAAGGACCGATGGCAACACCAATTGGGAAAGGCCACCGCTCTTTGAACCTTACTCTTAGAAAGGAACTTAATTTGTATGCAAATGTAAGACCTTGCTACAGCCTTCCTGGTTACAAAACGAGGTATGATGATGTGAATCTTATCACCATCCGTGAGAATACTGAGGGCGAATATAGTGGACTAGAACACCAAGTAAGTCCCTTTAATTGGTGCATTGACCTAAGGAAACAAATGCATGAATATAATAATAAATACATGATGTATTCCTTGGTGCCAGGTGGTCAGAGGCGTTGTTGAAAGTCTCAAAATCATTACTCGTCAGGCAAGTTTAAGAGTTGCTGAATATGCTTTTCATTATGCAAAGGCCCATGGACGAGAGAGAGTGTCTGCGATACACAAGGCAAATATTATGCAGAAAACTGATGGCCTTTTTCTTAAGGTATGGTATTTGAAAAATCTATATGTTCCTCAAATACTATTATTTTTAACTAAGTATTCGCCAAATTAAGTTCATTTAGTTTTTTTGCAGTGCTGTCGTGAGGTTGCTGAGAAGTACCCAGAGATTGTATATGAGGAAGTTGTTATTGACAACTGCTGTATGATGGTACTGTCACTTCATCTTTGGATTTTTTATTTTAGACTGGATGAAGGAAATGATTTCTTCTATCTTCTATCCTCTCTTAGTGACCAGAAAAATTCATCGATGGATTTTTCCTTCTTGATGGTCAAACTACTTTCTTGTATTGGTAACAAAACCAAGGAACATCTCTGATTATTGGTGTATCTATATACAGCTTGTGAAGAATCCAGCACTTTTCGATGTACTAGTGATGCCCAACCTCTATGGTGATATAATCAGTGACCTTTGTGCAGGGTTGATCGGTGGTCTAGGCTTAACACCAAGGTACCTAATGATTTTTTTTCCTTTCATTATAGTCACATTTACTTAATCTGACAGCATTTGATTTGATTCTGACACAGCTGCAATATTGGTGAGGGAGGAATTGCCCTTGCCGAAGCTGTGCATGGGTCAGCTCCTGATATTGCTGGGAAGGTTAGCCTCTAGTATTGATTTATTTGTTCATTTTAACTTCAGCTTCTAAGCAATTCTGCAATAGCCTTTGTTACTCATTCTGTAATTCTGTTGGACGGCGATTCAAAGGGATTCCACTTTCTCTTGCATCTAATTTTGCATAACTGTTAGACTTGGTGTCTTACAAGTTGACAAAATTAGAGGTACCTGGAAGTTGATAGAGAGGTTACATACTTTACACTGGTTCGAAGACGTCGCATGAGCACATGAATCATGACGTTGACAAACTTATTTATGATGAAACTTCATTCTGATGGTATTCCTTTACATCATACTTTCTGAATTGAAATGCTGTAGACAGTTTTGGGAACATTGTATTTCTTACTGTAAATCACCATGCCAGAGCTTTAACATTCATCATTTGTACGTGAAAGGTCCCATGATGCATTATTCTTGATTTAATCTCAACATCTTTATGGTGGTATTTTCATGATTAACTTCATTGATCATGGCCATTTTCGTTTCTTACTCTGTGGTTTCCGTGATTAGAAATCAGGACCTAGTTCTAGAGAGTATTGGCTGGTATTGGAGGACAAGTTATTTCTGACACAGTTTTGTTTTTATTAGGAATTGTGATTCTTCTTTCATTATTCTCCAATTCATTATTCTGCAGAATTTGGCAAATCCAACTGCTTTGCTATTAAGTGGTGTGACAATGTTACGACATTTAGAGCTCCATGACAAAGCTGACCGGATCCAGAATGCTATACTCAACACAATAGGTGAAGGAAAATACCGAACTGCTGATCTTGGGGGCAACACAACAACCACCGATTTTACCAAGGCAATTTGTGATCATCTTTGAAGATTGGCATAAGAGGAGTTTTAGTTTTACGATGGAAATAGTTCATGTTGATGCTTATACGATGGCGTTCTTGGATCTGGTTTTGGTTATTTCAACATCAGAATCCCATGTTTTATAGAGTATTCCATTGAGCTGCTCCTGGAATACACACCCATTCAGAAAAAGGTTAATGAGCCTGAACTGGCATCAAGTGATTTTCATCTGTTGAAAGGGCAATATTATTTTTATCAGCTGGTTGTTCAAATTGGAAATAAATTGTATCCTTGCTTTGATCTTTCCTGAGCTGCCCATGTACAGGGCTGAAGATAAATCCATTTCATCAATAAAAAAAAATGCCTGCTTTCATGTTTAGGGTAATGACAAGAAAGAGATATGGCTGCAATACAACTTCGTGTGACTCTGCATCCAAAACTTTCCAAACTTCCAACATTTTATTTTATTATAAACTAAGTTTTTAATGATAATGAAATTTCTGGATTTCTGCATTGTTGATAGAAATTTCTCACTTACCAGTTTGTCATCAATTAGTGATTTCTTCCCAATTCCTTACTTCAAAAGTCTAAAGAAATCATTAAAAATTTCACTATGTTTAAGGCGATGGTTAAAAAATTCAATCAATTTGGTTGATTTTACTGTTAAAACCTTGAATCGTTCAATTTTTTGGTTCGGTTTTTAACTTTTTAATTTAATTTACTTTAATGACTTTTGTTTTTGAAAAATGATCAGTTTATTAATTAATAAGTCAAATTTTATAAATTAATAAGTTTTTATAAACAAAATAAATCAATTAACTTTTATTTAATAATATTTTTTTAATTAAATCTCAAATTCTTCGACGATTAAGAATAATTTCTTTCAATTATATTTCAAATTCTTTAATTATATTCAATATTTAGACAGTTTTATGACGATCTAATACCAGTCGATTTAACATTTAACTTATCTTAATACTTAGATAGAAGATTCAAAAGTTATTATAATTTTGTTCATTTTTATTATAAATTTGATGAGACTAATTTACATCTTCATATAATAATTTTTATTAAATTTAAGATTTAAAAAAAAAGAGAAATTTAGGTCTTTTAGATTGCATAAAAGGAAGAAATAATACAATTTCATGTCCAACAGATTTGGGCCCATTAGTGGCCCTTAAATCCAATTTGACATAGACTTGCATGATTTAATTATCTTATCAATTTCAAAATTCACAAAAAGGACTTTTGCTACGGCCTACGAAATACGAACTACGAACACTGCAAATCGCGAAATCGTTTTCTCTTATCGATCGCTTATTTGCGATGAGCGATCGGAGCAGGCTAGACGTCGTCGCCAATCTAAGGGGCACTGCCGCGTTGCTCAAACTGACCACCGCCAGCTTCTCTTCCGCCCTCCTCACCTTCCTCTTCCTCTCACTCCTCCTCTTCTCCTTTCGCGCTCTCGTCGAAAATGGGACCAACCACCTCACCGCCTTCGTTGACGGCGACCCTTCCCTTAAGTCTCTCCTCTCCCGCCTCGACCTCGCCGGTCACCGCTTCCCGAGTGACCACCACCACCACCACCGCCGCCGACGCCGTCCCTTCCTCCAGGTCTCCCGCGTCGGAACCCTAAATGACGATTTCTTATCCGGTGACGAAGACGATCGCTCTCTCCATCGCAAAAGCCCTCCCAATGGTAGTGCGTTAATTCTATCAAACTTCGATGCTAGGCTTGGCTTCTCTGGTTTTATCGCTGATAATGGTATCAATGTGCCCGAGATTGTGCGTTATGGTGTTCAGTTCAAAGCTGAGGATATGAATATGAATGGGAATGACAATGAGAGTGAGGAGACTGGATTGGAAAAGAGGGGAGATATGGAGAATATTGTTGATTTGCAGTTCTTCGTCAAGGAATTGGAATTCGGGAGACGTGACGCAGCTGCGTTGTTCTATTTAGTCAGTTTCTTGTCTGCTGCTTATGGGTGGGTGATTCTAGGGTTTACTATTATATATTCTTGGATTTTGGGAATTGTGTTTGTTGCTGTTGTGAATGATTTGTTAGGGAGGGGTAGTTCGATTTTGGGTGTTTGGGACGGTTCAAGATTGGGGCTTAAGAGACTCACTGGGTTTATTCTCATGAGATGGGCTGTTAGGGATGCTTTGACTCAGCTTTTGGGATTGTGGTATTTCGGTGAAATTGAAGATCAATACTCGTTTTTTAAGCTGTTTGTGAGGTTGAAACTGATGCCTTTTTCGATTATGTCTCCGTGGGTTAGAGGGTTTGAGAAAGAGATTTCTGGGTTTTTGTTTACTTGGTTTTTGTTGGATACATTTGTGGGGTTTATATTTGCGGTGGATGCGTGGGTTACAATTGTTGATTCGAGGAGGACTGGGAGGGAGATTATGAGGGAAGGTTGTTATTTGATATCGAAAATGATTAATCAGGCTGTTCAACTAAAATGCATTGAAGCTATAGTTTGTGGGTCAGCTGTTAGATGGGTTTTGTCGCGGGTTTTTGGGAGACTTTTGGCTGCAGCACTTCAGTCAACTGCAGAGGTGTACTTCATGGTTGCTTGGCTGATTTATTTTCTTGCAGCGAGGTGTAAGGACGCTCAATTGGGAGGAAGAAGGTTTGGGAGGAGAGAATTGGAAGGATTGATTGATAGCCTTAGATGATTTTTTATTGGGGGGTTTTTTTTTGAGGTGAATGTTCTCATTCAGGTCGCTCAGCCGCGCTGCCAAAATAGTGGGTAGACCATACCTCCTCGGTTTGTATGATACCCGTTTTTGCAGTCCAGTAAATCAGCACTACCACTGGTTGTTGTCACCAGCTAATGCGTTGTATGTAGTTTTACCAGGGGCCAATATACTACTTGTGTATAACTTCCAAGAGAATACTATTGTATATTTGATGCAATATTGTTTGAAATTCCTTTCAGTACCTGTTCTGGTCATTCAACATTTGAAATTGAATAAGGTATTGAATTTTCTCCGACTATTGTTCGCAACGTTTCTTGCCAGGAAATTGTAATTGTCTTCTTGCATACCATGTATTTGACTAAGCAACATCACATTGTCTTGTTTTCCTTAGGCACCTTTCTAGAGAGGCAATGTTATGTTATCTTTGATTGAATAACAAAATTGCAAACATAATTGAAGAAATATGTATTCAGAGTTTCTCTAATTATCATATTGAGCCAATTGGTTATGGGAATGCAACACTTCTATTGTGCAGACCTCGTCACTGTCACTTACAGAATTATATATATATATATAAATTAATCAGGAGCTTTTTTTTTTTTTTCCAGTTTGTGCACTTCTTTTTTTAAGGTTGTGCACTTCTTGTATCACATCGTATTGTTTCATAGGAAATCCTTATTCTGCAATTGCGGTACCTGTTTCTTAAGAGGAAGTATTATAAGACTAATACTTCCTGGTAATATGGCTTTTGTGCTGGTAATATGGCTGGTTTTGTTTCTGCGTGTTGGGAAGGAGAGAGTACTTTTATTGGAGGATATGATAAGAAATGCTTGGGAAGGCAATGCTGTGAGAAAACTTTCTCTTATGTTTTGGATATCCTCCTAACAATTGTTGGATTGAAGTTATATTGGAAGTGTTCTGTACGAAATCTGTGTCCGGGGATACTGATGTTACATTTAGTGCTTCAATCTTCATGTCAGATTTGATATGATTTTGGTAGACTCGCTGTTTTGATCAGGCATGCGATTTAATGCGCTATGCTTTAGGGACGCATCTTTCATTTGTGGGTTTGTTGAGGCTCATCGCAAGTCTTTTCACCACTGCACTTGAAGATTGTATCTCACTGTAGATGGTTGAGAATGAGGCTTCAACCTGAAACATGTGATGGGGAAGCATCCCATGCCACTTAAAGTGAAGGATATATCACTCGTTGGGTTTTGGTGTTTAATTGGAGACAATCATTGTGCTTTGACCCTGGGATGTACGAGAGTACTCCACAAAATTACTTGATATTAACTAGGGCCTGTAGGATATTCCACGTTATCTTGACCTCTGGATTGCTTCCTGTCTCTCCATCATCATTTTTCATAGTTAGTATGCTATGCTCTTTTTCTTTTCTATCGGGCTTATCACGAGAACTCAGTGCTTCTATTCTTGACTTTTAGGCCTCTTGTAGAAAGCAATCTCTGGGAATCTGCAGCTGGACAATGCCTAATATCTACCTTTCGTCGACTTTTTATCACACATTTGATTCAACATATCATGATCTTTTCGAGGAAAAAGCTGCTCCACAAGAGCAAATTTATCTTATAAGGTTACTAGTTGTGACTTGTCGACTTTTCATTAAGGGTTCTTTTTCCTTGTTTAAACTAACTGTAGTATCCATATACAGAGCTTTAAGTGTCTGTCCTCAGCAAAACCGTTTCTGCCTAGCAGAGCTCGGTTCTTATTTAATCCCATCGACCAGGACGTCCCCAGTTCACTTGGTTCTGGTGGTGTACAACACTTTTCCCAGCCATTAAGTTGTCAGAGTGGTCTTAAGCCTTACTGCTTGCTAGCTAGGAGAATAAATGGTTTATGGAACGTTATTTTTATATTGTATGGTTTGAAATATCTGCTTGTATCCCAATTTTTACAGTCTTTAAGCTTTTTGGGGAAAAAAAATTAAAGAAGGAAGCTACAGAATCACTATCGAAGAAAATAACATTTAATTGCTAGACCAGCTTTCTCGAAACTGAAGAATAACAACATTCCTGATGTTCTTGCAATAGGAACTGCAGCTTTAAGCGTCATGCGATACTTGCATCATGCAACAAGAACAGAATCCTGTCTGCGGAGCCTTAGGTATGCCTTTTATCTAGTTGCAGAAACATGTGTTGTCTTTTCCCGGTAAGGTTTTGAAGTAAAAAGAACATAGTCAAGCAAAAGAGTAGAAGAAAATCTACAAATTCATGAACTAAATTACATTGGAACTTCAAAATCTTTATGTTACATTTAATTCTACATAGTATACAAGCAATTTAAGGTTATGAATACAATTAGCATATCAGCATAAGCCTCACGATCAATCAATCAGTTGTCTCATCAGAACGTATCTCTCTGGATGACTAAAGATACAGACAAGTTCTTACATCCTCCGGAGAAGTAGCACAGCGAACAACATCAAGGAAAATGCTCTCATCGCACGGGATGCAGAGTTTGTTGTCTGCAGTGAAGTCATATACATCTTGAGCTTGATCCAACAATGCCTGGAATAGTGGATGCTTTAGTAACGTGATTTTAATTACGAACCTCTTGTGGTTTTCTCCCACATACACTACTAAATGACCCTTTGGCACATCCTTTGGGATTGACTTCTCCTCATTCCACGAAGTCCTCAAGCCCCACTGGTTACAGTACTCACTGCCTCCACCACAAGGCATGACACTACTCCCCATAGCTCTCCAGTTTTTAAGGCATGCTCTTAGGAACTTACTCTTCATCCTCATCATGGGACAGTAAAGAAGAAGATAGAGAAAGAGACAGAGGAGGAGAGTTAAGTTGCTTCAGTAGTCGAAGAAAGGAAGAAGTTATGATGCGGGGCGGTACGGTAGTGAAAGAATGATTTATATAAGTGTTGAAATGGCAAAAAGCCGCTCTTTTGGCAGCATTAAATCGTTGACATGACAGGCAGCTAGGTGCCGAGCTTGAGCTATGATTAAATGACTTGGGAAGTGTTTATGTACTTGGTGTTGTGGTTTATACGATGGTTCCTTGACTCTGTAGTGCTCCACCTTTCTTTACACCTGGAAGCATTGCGCCTTGATTGGAATGTGTACGAACATGCATGTATTTATATAGATGGATTAATTATATGATTCTATGTTAGTCGTATTCATTCAAAGAGACGGTACTTATTTGTGTCTCCCTCTCTTTCTCGCAGCTCTTTAAGTGAGGATATGGTGCTTGATCGGCGATCTTTCGAAGTTCTCGAAGTTAAGACCCCACAAGTTGAGAGTGGAAAAGATAAGATATGAAAGGAGGCATGGGATAAGCTTCTTGGGCAAAGTGCGATCGATCCCACTTATTTGTTGGGTGCACTAATGGATATGGTAAAATATAGTAATTCGTGTACAGAGAGAGAGAGAGAGAGAGAGAGAGTTCAGTCACGTAAAATGTCAGTCTTCTACGCAAAACATTTAGCTGCAGTTGTTTGTTCATCCTTACGGGTTCTGTGTAAGGAAATGGGATTTCCTTGAGCATGATTTTGCTGTAATGAATTGCATAATCAGCTGACTAGATCACACTCTTGCAACGTAGGCAATTGACCACTGGCATGACCATTTTGCCAGTATCTTTGCTGATGGGAAGGGCGCTTGCCTTTTTCTGCTGCTTATCTTAAAAGGGTCAACGTTATTTTTCTCTAAACATGCCTTAGATCTCTCGATTTGTGGAATCAAAGATTGTATGTTGTCCGTACTCTGCTGTTCTTTACGGAGTTATATGACCTTTGTCCTACAGATGGATACGTGATGAAGTGAAGCGCATCTCTGCAATCTGACCATGAATGCAGGAGATGGGCTATGGACGATGTACTGCAAATTGAAAGGAAAAGAATATCTTTTTGATCTTCGGTTGCAGAGCCAAAGACGAAAAAATACTGAAGTCTGTTAGATATTTGTTTGAATCAAAACTAAATCAAGACTGAACATTACATGTAATTTCATTCTAGAAGTTGAACATCTTAGAGGCTAAATTACCGATCGGCTCCTTCAGATAACTTGTAGATTCATGTCTTTAGTTTCATTTGAAACAAGAATCAGATCGATTGGAGCTCTATAGCTCATGATATCTCTAAAATACTGAAGTCTGTTAGATATTTCATTTGGACCAAAACTACATCAATATTGAACACTACACGTAATTTCACTCACCTATTGTAACACCCTATTCCCGCGCGATCCGAATCCAACATCGACAGTGATATCCGAGTCCGTGTCCCGCGAGGGTAGTGTGCTAAAACATTCATTCAGTAGTCGATACATTTTTTTTCACATAACAATATATGCGGAATTCAATGCTCAAGTTTGGTCTTCATTCAATCATATACAATTTATTACACACAATTTTCAATAGCCACTCGAACCTATTTCTCAAATATAAATATACACTTCATTACATAAATAAAGATATGTAATACAGACGAGAATTGATCCCGACTTCTATCATTCACTTGAATCCTGTAAATATACTCCTGTTGGTTTAACGGGGTATTCTTCTAATCCTGAAAAAATAATTGCAAATTTTGGGTGAGTTTTGCGAACTCAGTGAGTGACTCATCATATATCACATAAAACATATATTTCATAAATCACATTTCATTTCACATTTTTTCAATATCACACATGTTCATATTATTTCACATTCAATTACTGAACTAATCTCACTTTATTTCCTATATCACATTATTTCTCATATTCATATCATTTCATTAACAACCATATTGAATCACATAA
>JANJEY010000004.1:61817557-61837087 GCA_024703695.1 Erythroxylum cataractarum | reverse complement strand
AGATACACCATTTTTGATATAAGAAGAATTCTCCTCTCCCAAATATTCTTCAAGTTTAGTTTCGGTTTTATAACAGACCAGTCCATTTTCAATGGTTTTGCTAAAACGTGTTGAGAACTATGTCATGTTCACCTGCAGTTTCTTAGCTGTGAACACTCGGTTCCATCTGGCTTTGGCCAGTGACGTGAATTTGATGCAAAAGCCACCAAGACAGTGATTTATTTATTTTTTTGATTACACAAGGGGTTACAAAACTAAATTAAAGCCCGTAGGTACAGAGTGCCTTGCTCATTGAGGCAGAGAAGCTCCTGAATGCCAAAAGGAGGCTCGGGGAGTAGATAGAGACCCGGACTGCATACCCTAGTAACTGTATACATGCTGCAGTTGAACAGTCCACTTTCGCTGCAACTACTGGTGCACACCTGTCACCAAAACAGACAACTCAGTCAGTATCCCGAGAGAACAGTGAAATTTAATTGGGAACTCAGAACTCTTAAGCTGTATACTTTGACTCAAAAGGGTATTCATTATTCAGGGATCGTCCTCGTCTATCACAAATTGGCATTTTCAGGACTGAGGAGTCCACCGTTATTTAGGCCTCGGCCACTAGTCACAGGTGCATGAAATGACACACGTTTCCATGACAATGTGATATGGACTACGCCAGCTTTATGATTTCGAAGTAAAGGACACTTTATCGCTCAGACTACTTTATATGTTGTAAACAAGGTGAAATTTTCATATATTAGTTAGTACACGTACAGCAACTTTTAGGAAAACAGGATGTTCCAACCCGTAGAAAACAGTTGGGAAGGTGGTGGGATTTATAGAAGGGAAGAGAAGCACATGATTTGGTGAACTCATGCCTCATTGGTGGGTGAGATATTTATTTGAGGTAAGGACATGGGAGTTAGTATTAGTAGAAGCCAGAGGATTGAAAACTCTTAATCTTAGTTAGGATTGAAATAAAGTCTCTGCTAGTTAAGGGTACGGTTACGTACTACTAGATCTCTCCAGACTCTGCATATCAGTTAGATTCATGCCATGTATTGTTGCTGTTGTTTTGTTTTCTACAATACACATTTAGAATTTCAGTTCTTTTCTTCTAACTTCACAATCAAGACAAGTTCCAGTAAATTACCATATGTTTCATCTTATACATAAGCTTTTAATTCTCACTACAGCCCTCAACCAAAGGGTGAGAACTGCAAGTCACATTGGACTATGCCTCTTAACAAAATAACATAATAAAATGGATAGTGTGATGATACAGTGGTTTGATAGGGCAGTTGGAACTGGGAAGAAACCAAAACAGCGTGTGCCACAGGAAGATGATTGGATTGGAGTATTGGACTCTCCTTCTCTATGAATCTATAGCAGCAGTAGCACGTGCAATTCTCAGTTGTAATTAGCTGGCAAGTAGTGATTCACAAAACTAGTTAAGTAATAATATGACCCCACCCTCCATAACTTCCTCCAACTCCCTCCCATGCCTCTTCTTGGGAAGCAATGATACATTTTTGCTCTCATGGTTCACAGTTGACAAATGTATTTTTTTAAATACGAATTGGTTTTCAAATTATTTGTTTGTTACTTTTCTGTTTTCTATCAGCATTGTCTGGTTTAGTTTAAATATGTACAACCAGTGGTTTCCTCCTTTTTTTCTATACAAAGGAATAAAAGCAAGCCTAAACAGTAGGCTTTGGGGTTACGACCCCACACATATCCTCAAAAAGGATATCAAGACATCCTGAAGGGGGATAGTGTAAATAGGTAATTCCGAAGCCAAAAGGCTCTGCATGAGAAGTCAACCAATTAACGCAACGATTTCTTCACGAAAGACATGGCAGAGACGAACCGTATAAGATTTAGCTAGTAGAACATGAATAACCTTTACCAAGGAAGTGTTATAGCTGATCTCAAACCTAAAGATGAGAGAATGTTAATGACGACCAAGGAACCAACTTCTAGTTCAACTATTCGATAGTCCATATTCTAAACCAGATTCAATCCCAAATAAACGCCCCATAACTCAGCAGCATCCAATGGTGAGCAAAAACTAATATTATGCACGAAACTTCCCAACCAACCACTAGTGCTATCTCAAAGGAGGCCCCTGACAGAGGCATTTTGATTGGACAGTCACTTTGTTCCATCTGTATTCAACCTGATCCATCCCTCACTCGGTTTGGCCCATCATGACCTATAGTAACTCGAGCAGTAACCGTATCTACTTTCACCAGCCAATTCGCATAATCTAGAATACTAGTCTTGCTAGCGACTAGCCAGGAAAAAGTATTTTCAATTATACTTTTATTTCGCCAAAGCCATAAGAACTAGCATGAAATCCTGAAAAGAATTGACCACCGTACCCCACTAACCTCTGCGTGATTGTACAAATTCGAGATCAGCCACGCCAAAGTGCTTGGATTAGAGAACTCCATAAGCTCTACTTCATAAGCAAATTGCATCCAAAAATGCCGCACTCTAGTACAATCGATAACATGCAAATAAGATTCAGGATTATCGCAATAGGAACATTTGTCATCGTCAATGAGATATCTATAGACTTGCTGCTGATTAGTCAAGAGTTTTGCTTGAGCAACCAGCTATAAGAAAAATCGGATACATTGTGTACCTTGCCATTTTCAGATCGAAGACCACAATCTACTAGTGCCTCCGTTGCCAATATGTTCAATTAGCTCATACGCAGATGTTATTGAAAAGGACCCATTTTAGTTTGGAGCTCACACCACGCGATCTTCATCTAACTCCAATCTCGGAGTCATAATGCTAGCAATTGTCATGCACACCTTTTTACTTGGGAAGAGATTAGTATTGGCAATTGGCATAGAGCTCCAAGCATAAATGTGTCTATGGAGAAAGTCTTCAGCTTTTCGCTTTCTTCTGTCATGCACACTGATAGACATGAAACGCACTTCATTTGAACATTCTCACATTATGTCATCTCATGCACAATCAAATCATTATAAGCACTCACTTGTTTGGGAATGAGGTTATTTGTTCACACTGATCTAAACAAATATTGCACTTCCTTTTTATTTTTATTGATTTAAATACTAAAAATTTATAATATTTAGTTTTACAACTTGTCGAAAAGAAATCCTTAAATTTAATTTCTAACATCACAGGCCTGGTGTTGATAACTGAAGTTAGACCTAAATATCATAATCAAACAAGAGGTTTGGTATTGCTCCTTTCTATTTCACTGAATTCAGGCCCCAACACCCCACACATCCTAAAATCCTTCCGAAAAGACCTGTCAACTGGTAAAACATAATGTAGAATCCACTTTGGTCACTAGTGTGGGCCAACATCACATTTACCTCTTCTTTGAAACTAGGCTGTCTATTCTATTGCTTTTGAAATGTATCAAGGACCACTAGATGTTGGACTGTAAATTGCTTAGTTTAAGAGGTCTTACTGTCAACCATTCAAGCTATAGCCATCAATTCTAGCCAACCTCAATGCTTGACTCACCATTACAATAACAACTTTCCTGTAATTGCTACTTCAAACAGCAATGCTTTTAAGGCCAATTTAATGAGATGCTATAAAATAAAATGCTAGACATCAGTCAGCTATATCCCTGGCTCTTACAATTGAAAATTTCGACCCAATATCACATTGCACAACATTCACCATATTCTGTGACCAAGTAACTTCGAATATCTAAGAACATGATGTTTAGGTGTACAGGAGGTAAAAGATTACTGGACAAAGCTTTTTGTTCACCCTTTTTACAGTTTTTTGAGTACTATAACATAATTCATTGCCACCTGGTAAATGGTTTATTCATGTTCAATTCTTCTTCCGGCGTACGTTCAATTCTTCCTGCGTACGTATCTACCACCAGGAGTAAATCTTGGATACGGATGAATAGACGCCAATTCACGAATTCGCTGTATGACAGACTTCGGTAAAGGACACATGCCATGCTTCAATTTTTGCTCCACCTGCATTTCCCATACCCGTAATGCCTTTTTGATGCATACTGTGATATATATACTGTAGCTAGAAAATTTTCAGACACCACCAAAATGCATTTACACATGTTAATAAGATCAATGAAACTTTGACTACCAAGGGTCCTTCACCATATGTACCATGCCTTCATTATACATAACTCGGCAATATGCACATAACACCATACAAATTAAATCTTATGCAAGAAACCGAATTGTCATTTACGTCAAGGAGAGGTTTCACAGGCACAGTCAGAAAAGAAAGTACACACGCTTGCTCCTAGATCCGGTATCCCACTAAGAGGAATGCATAACCTGACTGCAAATTTGTCCCAAAAATCATCAAGATTTTAACTTATTACGACTTCATTTCCACACTTTGGTAACACAATACATAGGTAATATATACAAGTTCAGCAGTCAACTGAAAAAAGTATCCAAGAAACCCTTCAAAAAGTGTCAGTAAACTAATTTCATCTATTTCAGTTCCATAACTTAAGAAATGTGAAATTCACATAAAGGCACTTCATTCATAATGAAAGAGAAAACAAAGCTGCAAGTTGTTCCTCCATGCTCCAGCAGCAGCTATGCAAATTATTCATGATATAAATGCCCAAAGTCTAAGCAGTCAGAAGAAAACAAGACTCTTACCCCTCACATGAAATACACTAATTACGATTTAAGAATGCCAACTGGTATACTCAAATTACTGTAATCATTAGTAGGCCCAACATTTAGAACTGGTGATAAGTTTCGAAATAATTAACATTCTGCATTAATAACCTTTAGATAGAGTATCAACCAAGTCTACTACTACTTTATAACTCGGAGTGCCATCTATATATTTTTCTTGTTCTACAAACAACAGAAATTTCTATAAACATCAAGAGCAATGGATACTCTGCCAAGATCACATGTGACACAGTAACTATAAGAAACCTAACCTCTTTCTTGTTTTGTTTTTGTTTCTGATTCTGCGCACAGCTTGCTTTTAGAAGATTTCGCCATTTATCCTGCATGGTTGAAAATTAACACATTTGAAAACTGAAAAACAATCCAGGAGATTGCACTAAATATATGAAGTACCCTCAGATCCACAGGTGTCCGGTAAGCAGATGATGAAAACAGAAGGTTCTTTATGTCTGTCCATCTTCCAGTTCCACACTGAGCAATACCATCAATCAAATTTGTCACCTCAGAAAGAGTCCACATTCTTTGGTGCTTCCTTCGATCGTCACCCTTTTTAGATCTTCTCTTTATAAGGTTATCTTCAGACTCAGATGCAGTAAGCTCATCACCTGATGACAGGGCCTATTTCCAGGAATGAAAACACAGCTCAAAATGAATATTTAAAATCTTGTTTAAAAGTAACTGCCTTGAAACTACAACATCAGTTACAAAAAGGTCCTGACACAAGAAACAGGAAAGATGATTTTATAGCCACAACCAAGTTCTGCAGTAACAATCAGGAATGTTAACGCCACAATTATTTTCATTCAGTTTGCTGACTCTTATTCACTGAAAATATATCTTCCCGAGTCCAGACAGAGAGGCCATAATGAGAAAACAACAGGACATGCATTCAAATGATAAACTAAAACGATCATATGATTTAAAAATAGAAACACAAGGATTAGGGTTCAAATTGTTTATGTACAGGACATTTGCAAAAAAGGTTTTGTCCATGTGAAATGCCAAAAAAGAGAATAAGATTCAATCTTCCACTTGGAATGTGAAACAACAGAATATATTGATGCGTTCACTACCAATTTCCATACCAAAGTATCATATTTCTTTGGTCGTCTCCTTCGTGGGCGAGAGCCAGGTGGTGTTTGGATATCAGTGATAAGAGATTCCTCACTATGAGCAGACCTCGAAGCTCTCACATGATGAAAATCAATTCTTGACTTGACCTTCAAATGTTGATCACTTGAAATAACCAGGGAGCCTTTTCGTCTTTCAATTGCAGATGAACTTCTTTTACATTTTGACACAAAATCTGAGAGCTTTTCATCATCTTCGGAGGTTCCCTCAATTCCAGCCTCACTAGGAGAGAACTCCTTGGAAGAACATGATAAACCCTCCACATGATGTGGTTCAACACTAGATCTGATCTTCTGACGCTTATCCTTCGAAATGGCTAAAGGACATTTAGGCATTTCCATTGCATCCTTTGAATTTGAACTAAAATATTCTTCAATGTACCTTTTAGTAGGTTTTCTCATTCTTTTTTGTCGGAGAACTGTACCACCGTGAATAGCTTGAATGACTTCCTTTTCATTCTCATCAGATGACATGCCGCATACTAAAGGTTTCAAGTCATCAAGGTTCTCTAGATCTTGTGAATTGTGCAATCCAACATGCTCAGGTGATTCATGCGTGCATCTGATCCCAGATGAGTCATGCAACTTATAAGTGTCTTCCTTATCAAGTGAAGCATTTCTACACTCAGCTTCAGGTATAGTTGCCGTAGATGATTCTGTAAGTCCAGGAACACCATTACTGCTTCCACTAAATCCTGGAGATTGACTTTCTGAACTTGAATTTACCAAATTGGGTTGTCCAAACGGAGTGCAATCCAGGTAAGAAACCTTCTCAGCTAACTCAATATCTGCGCCCGAAACACAAAAGGAAAAGTTAGACCACATGAGGGCACCCAAAACCAGAACGAAACAGACTGACTACAACAGACAGTAACAAGTTTACCCAAAAGAAAATCTTCACACGCCCCAGAGATGTCATCTGTAGCATGGAGATCATCTACTTCATCAACATCATCTAGCAATCCATCAAGAACCTACTAAATCATAACTTCATCAGCTGAATAAAAATAATCACTCCACATAAGTGCCAAATATAGATAAACGCAACTTAAAGATAACACAAACAGGTAAGTTGTAAGGACAGAATGGGAAAAAAATGCAATGAACTTGGCCCAAAATCAGAAAAACAAACAAAGAGCTAAAAGAAGTTAAGATACTGAGAAGTTAAACACGTGAGAGTTGCAACAAAAACTACATACTCCAAGCTCCATTTCGTCTGGTCCTTGAGCATAATTGGAGTCCAAGCCACCTTATGAAAAGAAAGACAAGTATCTCATTATCACATAGAAGAAATACCCAGAAAATATTAACTAAGCGAGAAAAAAATTGGAAAAATTAGCAGTTTCCTACCCATATTGCATTCTTTCACGTGAACTTTTTACAAAGTTAAGCATTCCCAGATAATGTCTGGTTAAATACAAATGTTATTTTTTTTTAGTTAAATATGTTACAATTGTTTTGTCTAAGCCAGTCTAGGGACAAGTTATTCTTTTAGATATATATTCTAAAGTAGAGCACACACATGGAGAGACTGAATTGATGCCATTTACTCTTTACTGACAACCCACCTATTGCTCAATTTTACATGGAAATTGTGTCAAAGATGTATATACAATCTCATAAAACATCAGTAAGTTGTTTCGCTTCTTTAACAATTTATTATTAGATCATGATGGATACTAGGAGACGTAAGAATAGATGTTCAAAGACTTACCAAAATTTCTTTTTGGGCCATACCCAAATGTAAGAGAAAAATCCTCAATTCCTGAAAATTTCCAGGAATTTTCCTTGCCCAAACATAATACACCATCCACTGAGACACTTTCAGTTTTAGGTTCTGCAAGCAGGTGCTGAACCTCAGCTGCTTCTTCTGATGCAGATATAGAAGATTCCTCCACCTTTTCCTAAGAAAAAAAATCACAACCAAGAACTTGAGTTTGTTTTCAAATCATTGATCTCATACAAACTTATATAGAATGAAATCCTTAAAAAACTAAATACAGCAATAGCTTTCACTTCACAAAGCAATAACAAAACTTAAGCTTAAAAGCGTTTAAGAACTACCAAATAATGCATCACACACACTGTAATATTAAGATCAACTTCTCACATAGCACACTGTCCAAAATGATGTCAAATATTGGAACACTTAATAAGTACAGGAACCAAAAAAGGATCAGAAGGATGGAAAGAGGAAAAGTAGATATTTAATGTTTACAATATACATTCCGCATGCCCTGGCTGGGAGTATAATCTCAACCACATCACATTCCCATGATGAATGAGAATATCTAAATCACACAAGTCACTACTGGCTGTGATCATGGAGTGATATAGATGACTAGGAAAAGAGAAGAGACATGAGAAATGAAGAAAAAGAATGAAAATAGGACATATCAGATGATGTTATTAAAAAAATTTCAGTTGTTTGGGCCTCCTAGTTAACAATAAGGAAACTGATTAATAGATGATATATAAGGAAAAGATCAGAAAAAGACAATAAAATAATGGAAAAGATTAAAAGATTCCAGACCACGAGCAACTACTTCAACAATAAAATTACAGAACAATCAAATAGATCCTGACCTAACAGAATGAGAAGGTCGTCATTTGAAATCAAGACATGATAAGACCAGAAAATAGGAAATATATATATTTAAAAACTAAGATTATTTACCCTTTGGCAATTCATACTGGCAAACTTCTTCTGCAGATGTCCTTCATGATCCATTTCATCCAATGCCCCCAAGATAGAAATCACAAATCCAAGCACCTCCAGCCCTATCATTCAGTTACAGAGAAGAAATGAACATCCAAAGTAAAAAAATGTTTTCTTTGACCAGAAAAGCGACTTAACAACATAACCAGATACAAAAGTAAAACACAAATTCCATATCATTCACCAATAATGCCTGCAGAATTCTTGCATTGTAAAGATTAGGTGCACGGGAGGCTGTAAAAGTGGCATTTTTGTAATCCAAGCAGCATTCTTGTATTGCATTTCACAGAAAACGTAATTATTTCCCCTCTTGCCCACTGATTAAATCTTGTTCCTTTTCTATTTTTTAAGAATGTAGCTCCTACCTTAGCCTCCATCAGAAATTAAATGCCACGAGACCATTTAAATAATTTGCTCAAACAGCTAAGAAAAACATTTTTACTATATATTATTCATCCAACAGTTCCCAGTTATCATTCCAACATGCAAGACGACGGAAGGTAACAAAAACTTGCTCTTGCAGGATATAGGTGGACCATTCCCACCAACTTTGTAATCTATTAATACAAGCATATGTACATTCATAACCTGAATGCATGCTGACCATTCTTTCATTAAAAAGGGTCTCTTATCATCATAATTGCGGATTTCAGTATCTCTATTACGACAAAACATCAAATCACTCACAACTTAGAAAAGCCCTTTACCTAGCATCAATGCACATTACACTTAATCCAAGCTCACTTTCTTAATCTATTATCCCTAAACAGTAGAAAACGAAGTAACCAAACCCCACAAACCAAAAGAGTAAAGCAAGGAAATAGAACATTTCATAAATAAAGATGCAGCAATTAGCTACAATTAGAAAGAAGTGAAAATAAACAAGATAATGGAGTATGTATAGATTTTCTGTAAAGAGGGGTCCACTAGATGATAATCACAACATCTCAATTTGATAAGTCTTCACATTTAATTAAAAAGAAGCAAAGTAATGGAAATTAAAGAAGAAGAAAAAAGAAAATTTGTCAAAACCCAAAAAAGAACAAAGAAAAAAACAGCAATATTCCTTTGTTTTCTCGGGAAGCAAACACTAAAATGCAGAAAGAAGAGAGAAAACAAACCTCATCCATCAACGAGCTTACAGACTCTGATCACAGAATCTCCAGCAAGAAAAGAGAACAGTCCTAAGATGAAAAAAAAATATCTTAAGTGAAAAAGATATAGTTAAGCAAGTAAAGAGAAGGATCGGACCAGAGCAGACAGTGGTGCATGTAAGCGAAGAATCGAGCGAACGTCCGAACCGCCAAAATAGAGGAGAGAGAGGAGGAAATTGATGGCTGTGCTGTTGAGAGAGTAATGACTAATGAAAGAGAGTGAGTGAAGAGAGAGACAGTGGGTCCCCCCTTTATGTTTTGCGACGGAATCGAAACGGGTTTTATATTGTAATGAGCGTTTCACGTCCGCTGCTGCGGGTTTCGAACAGCTGGATAACGTTAACGGAATTTTCGGTTGTGAGTTGTCGGCTTTCACTTTGTCCACGTCATACGGATTCATAACGCTACTATTATTGCTTACTGTAACCAAGATTGGGGGCTTTGAGATAAATTATAAATTTGTCATCGGCCCATGTTTAAAGTTTAAATACATTATCAGTTTTTTTTAATGTTAAGAGAAAGAGTACATTTTATACTAATTAAACGAGAGAAATTATGTCCTGAGTGATTTTCTAAAAGAAAATTTTGACATCGTAAAAGAGGAATATCAAAATAAGTAATCCCAAGGTCACTAGGACAGACCTGAGTAACAAGTTAATCCGTGCATCTTATGAGCAGCAGTGTGGTAGTTTTCAACAGTATATTAAAAGGGCCTTGATTTGAATTGTCAAATTCTGAGGCATTTTGTCAGGTAAGTTTTAATTAAAGATGTTATTATTTTCAATAATAAATTTGATGTAATTACAAAATCCATTTCGGTTATTATTAAATTATAGCAAAATTTTGAAAAACTAAATAAATTAAAAAAAGGGAAAGAGAAAAATTAAATGAATGGTTTCCATTTGTTCCATCATAAGAGTTTGAATGTATAAGCTTTTTACACTAGGCTCAAAGAGTTGGAAATACCACTTGGGCAAGATTTATATTGATGACAAAAACCTAAGTCGTCATTACAGCTGATCTATACAAAAACTCAAGTGCTTGGCTAGCCATTTCCTCCGTCACCTGTTCAGGAATTGGTATGTTCCCATAATGGGTTTGCGTTGCTATAATACAATGGTATCATATCTGGGATTTTCCTCTCTGGTTCTGTACACCAAAATTTCATCAGAAAAGGAATTGAAGAGCAGTGAGGTCCCACACTCACTTCTTTTGGAAGGTCACTAGCAAGAAGTAAGCTAAAAAACGGCTAAGTATGCCAGTCAGAACAAGAAGTCCCAGGCAAAGGGACCAACGACCAATGTCATAGCTGCTTTCCTTTAAAGAATGACAACGAGTAATCAACCAGACTCCAGAATACCTGCAAAACATAAGAGGTAGCAGTTCTCTGTCACATGGTTTATTCAGGCAAGGACAGGTTATTGAGGAAAGAACGTAATGATTAACAAAACCTTTCAGCATTGGCAACGACAAAAGCTTCCATAGCCCATCTTGGGAAGCAGAAATATCCCAGGTGCTTAGCTAGCATGTTGTCTTGTGCCTGAGTTGCAACCAGAGTCATGACAACAGGAAGAAGTACAGACCACTGCACAAGTGCACAACATGGATGAAAATAATTAGCAATTATATCTCTTTTGGACTTGGTATGAGCTATTGATTCAGCTTACCAGTTGGGCAGGACTGGGTGCAAGGTAGATGGCAAATACGTAAGCTATGCCGGTCACACAGTAGACAAGGCAAAGCAAAACGACATAATTATCTTGAAAGGTTGATCTAGGATTGTTGAAGAAATAAAACATAGACAAATAAACCAAGGGCTTGATCAGAGTATTGAAATGGTCAAGTGTATCTTTCGACAGAAAATAAGCTAGACTGCTGATTCCTGATGCGCTCTCTCTCCAGTAGTGGAGCTTATCCAGAGAGAATGATCTCAAAGCTGCAATCATGCATAGTAATGCTGCATCAAGAAAGGAATATGGTGTGAATCACAAGACCAAATTCAATTTACAATTGACACTATGTAGATAAGATACTGTAACAGCATTTCAATCCTGATATATGATACATAGACTGGTTTCTGGTTTTGCTTTTGGTCAACTTACAAATAGCAATGACGGTGTAGGTATAGCCTGTGGATCCAAACGTGGCATCATCCACTTTCGCTAGAGTTCCTAAACAGGCTCCAGCGAGCAATAGAATCACATAATCAGCTGCTTGTAGTCTAGCTTCTCTTAGTCTTTGTTTGCCAACCCTGAAAAGAAGTAACTCGTAAGACCCAAAGAGTTCTTCCGACTGAATATATATATGTATATGTAAATACTTTGTTTCCTATGCTATGATTGCTAAACCAGAAAGATAAAACGACCAAGACATACAAAATATGGAATTATAGAGGAACAAAACAAGTGTTCAGTAATCAGGGATTGCCTCAAAGACTAGAACTACATGTTCTAGCATAGGAAAGGAAGATGAACAGTATACCTCCCTAGGAAGTATCTGTACTGACGGCTTATGCTAGGAGTTCTTCGGTTGGATAAATCCTTAGACCTGACAAAGTTGTGCTCTATATGAGCTCGCTGCAGCCCAACATTAAACTTGATATCCTCCCAGAACTCCCCAACAAAAGACTGAGATGGTGCCCCAGAACTTGACTTTAATGAATCACCAGTATTTGCGTCTCCTGAGGTTACAGGCAATCCATCAACCAAATGCAGCAAATCTGCGGGCACTGGATATTGATTATGTAGCATCCATCTGATAGGAAGCTGTTCACGTGTCACATTTTCTGGTTTGATTATACCCTCCAAAATGTCAATTAAGTGGTCTGGAGGTACTACACGATCTGGTATTGTGATTCCAATGCTGCTAAAGTACTCTTCTATCTTTTTTGTTGATCCATGATACGCTGTAAGCCCACCTTTGGCCAGAAGTATTAGATCATCAAACATCTTGAACAGGGCATGGCTGGATCAGAAGGAGTGGATTAAACGTCATATGAACCTTTTGATTTTTCTTTTTCCATGTTAAAAGTCAGACAGAAAGATAAGGCGGATACTACCTTGGCTGGTGGAGCACCATGCAGATGTTCACTCCCTCAAGAGCTTCACGCCGAAGTGCCTTCAAGAGTAACTGCGATGACGCACTGTCTAAACCAGTTGTAGGCTCATCCAAAATCAGTAGAGAAGGTTCCATCACCATTTCAAGCCCAACATTCACACGCTTTCTCTGCCCTCCAGAGATTCCTCGCTTCTCCACTGTCCCGACCAGTGAATTCCTCACTGCCTGTAGTCCTAGGCAATCTATGACTCTTTCAATAACAAGAACCTTGTCTGCCTTAGGCATGTCATCTGACAATCTTAAAGTATCAACAAAACCAACAAAAGAATCAAAATACACTAAAAGCTGTAAAATTGAAAACAAAGCTCAGAAACTGAGGAAAATGGTTGAAACTGGGAAGGACGCAATTGCTTACCTGCACCTTGCACTGAACCGGAGATTCTCTTCCACAGTCAAATTTCCATGCACAATATCATCTTGCGGCACAAAACCAATAATTCTTTTATAAGAATGTATCGATTCATTTTTTCCATTTATCAGAATTGAACCTGTAACGGTGCATCCAGTTGCTTTTCCTGCCAAAGCACTAAGAAAGGTTGTCTTGCCAGCTCCTGATGGACCCATGACAGCAGATACTCGACCTGGCATTATTTTCCCGCTAACACACCTCAGCAAGTGCTTCTTCTTTCCTTTCAAAGTCAATGTTATGTCTTTAAAGGCCACCTCGATCACAGGCCTAGTCCGAACTTCACCATCCGTTGCCATCGAAATTACTCCTGAGAAGGTCAAGTTCGCTTGTTTCTCCTGCATTGCTTTCTCCTTCTCAAGTTGACCATATGCATACTTAAAAATTTGGCTGTGGCTATGCAGCTGCTTTCCCTTGGGCATTTGCTTCTTGGCATGTTTATCCCCAATCTCAAAGTTAAAACCTTCTTGACTATTTGGATCATCTTCAATAGCATGCATCATTTTTGTAAGGTTGCTTGGTTCATTTTTGCCTTTTGCTCCCGCGGTTGATGCACTTGAGGGACCTGGAGCCACAGGTGGCAACTGATCCTCTCTCCTTGCTATCGATTTTGCCCGAGAAAATGTTCTGGACAACTGTTGCTGCAACCCAAATCCACGCTTCTTGGCTACATCTTTTGCAGTTTTCCACCTTTCACGTGCCTGTGCAGTCTCTCTTGCGTGCCGCGCTGCAGCCTCTCTCGACTTTGCTGCTTTTTTTTCTCGCGTGGAGAGAGCTTGGTCAGAGCAATTCACAATAATCAGCAGCAGCAATGCCAATGCAACCTGTGCAATAGACCAATGTGAAATTGCACTGCAGTTAACAAAACACAGAAGGACGGCAAATTTTTCTAGTTTTTAGTTCCAGAAACCCAAAAAAAGTGCCCTTCAAAATCAGAAAGGAACAGCCAGAAGATAAAACTGGTGATGAATTATGAGATTGAAAGCCACTATTGCAGAACTTCTTGGTGTTCCATTGAATTTTCTGTTCCAACACTAGAAATTGATTACTTACAATAAGCATGACTCCATAAGCGTGAAGATTTTGATTTGCTGTATTTGGATTGCAGGTAGATAACTTGAAGCACGCTGCAAAACCAAACTATGGTCACATATCCATACGAGAAAAGAGCATATGACAAACAAACCTCTTCCCCAAGGATAGAGCGTATTGTAATATGTTAAAAAGCTGAATCAAGTATCCAAAAGCCATTCCACGCAGCTACTGATACAGGATATGTTGCATGTAATCATTTTATTTCAACTATAAATGATCCAGCAGCCACTGGTCAAAGTACTAATAGATCATCCGAATTTTCAATAAAACTAAGAAATCGACATTTTTCTTGGCATTAACCCTTTATAGTTTCTTCTTTCTCGTGAGGATTGACTGCCTGAAAGTTATCTGATGCATGACGGAAAATGAATCTTCCAAGTTAGACGTCAAGAAAAGCAGATCTTAACCAATTGAGCACTCATTTGATTTTGGTTTTCCATTATGGTTGACTTAATGGCATCATAGGTTAAGCATGTAACGAAGCTATCTTGTGTTTTTGATATCCCTGATCCTAGTAACAATCCTGCATGATGGCATATTCATCTTTTTTCTAGATTAAGATACTTTATTAAAAGATAGAATATAGAATTTTGTGTGTATGGTGAACTGCTAAGGCTTAGAACTCTTTAACGTGAGTCATGCCATAGTAAGAGAATTGAAGAGAAGAAACAAAGAAAAAATGGCATTGTCAGAGAAGACTCACATTTCTGATAAGTAGAACCCATCTGACAATAGTGTCTGCATCCATAAAATCGTAAAGTTGGTAGAAATATATGCCAAGTAACAAATCAATGCACTAAAATCATACAATCAAATGCAAAGGTGACCAAGAAAAGTTGCTGAGGCAAGTTGAGATTCCACCACATTACTATCTGCCAATAACTAGCTGCAACTGATTAGGCAACTGTAGTGAGATATGGGATAAAAATAATACCCTTTAGTGCAAGAGATATTAGATGTGATAGTGGGACAGTATGATCCTGGAGAACAGAAGAGTTCACTGCCTCTCCCAATATCAACCCATGCATCTGCACCACCACAGCTATGATCTGGATGTCCAGGAGGAATTTGGTATGCGTATCTGCAAAATTTTCGCTAGTGATAAATATTAATGTTTAGTGATAAACCATCAGAATTCAAAATACTAGAATATGAACTTACGGTTCACAGACTCCAGTTGTTTTATTCAGCTTTGCAAGAGGACAATATGAACCTAGTGGACAAGCTTCATTGGGAAAAAAAGAAGAAGAAGAGGGAGATCAGATTCAACGTTTGGATCATTTCTAGCATCGATCAAATATGCACCAAATTGCATTTTCCTGTCAAATTCCACCAGTCTATAGAATCCACCTGCTTTGTGTTTCCTATCATGAGTCAAAAACTCGAGTGCTCTGAAAATCTGTTCTATTGAATGACCTCATGCATGCTCATATAAAAACGTGGCCTTCATATGAGTTGAAAGTTCGTAGTTAACTTAAATAGCATATCTAGAATGATCCGAAAAAGCCTTCTGATTCAATAGGAAAGAAAACTTAAAGCCTCCTCATCCACTAGAACTTCAATTTTAACAGAACATAATTTTTTTTTGGTCTGTCCTGGTGATATGCTACTTACGTATCATGCAAGTGAGGCCCTGTGGGCAGAAAAATCCTTCACAACAAGGCTGACAGTCTTTAGTCCTTAAAGGTATGTCATTTGAAGTTCTGATATCAACTTTCTGTTTTAGGCTCGCACTACAACCCCATCCTGGCTCACATCCAGCAGCCCAAGAACTCAAATTGCAGTTTTTGTTAGGTCTCACGTAAGTGGTGGTTGCCTTTTCGGCCAGACTTTCTATATAGAATTTGATTTCTGCTGCTGTGCATAATCGCTGTGTAACGTCTCCTGCAAATCAGAACGGAGGAAAAAGTTTTTTTTTTTTCTCTCGGCAAGAAAGTCACCTATAAACACCGGAATAAACACTCGTTACCTTTAACTTTCTTGATACAATTGGTAATGAAATCTTGTTTTCCTTTGAAATCGAAGGCACCGTCCCAATCTGCTTTCCTGTTAAAATATGAAAAAGTCGTATTAAAGTAAAGGGGCTGGACAAGTTGGAAAAAATTATGCAGAAGCTACTCACACATCCTTAACGCAAAATCCCAGACTATCCAATATGTCATCATGAAACACTTGACTGAGGTTTGAAAGCTGCTTATAAATCATGTCTGTAATAAGGGGAAGCAACGCTGGATTGCCTGTCTTGCTGTAGTCGTCCCCATCCACACAGCTTGAGTATGGGAAAGAATATAAAACAAGAAGAAGAAGCAACAAAACATGAGGCACCCGACATATGCTTATCTTCACTCCACTCATTTCCAAAACTTGAACCTCTCTCAATTTGAAGCTGCAGCAAACTAATTAATATGAACCCGCATACAAAAATCCAATGCGGATTAACCATTGCATCCTTGCCAACCAAAAGCTTCAAAAGAAATTACAAAATATTGATGGACCAAGGACAAAAAACTCGGTGAAGGACGCTAGGAAAATGCTAAAAACACTTGAAACAACAATGGAAAGGAGAGACAAGGTGACGGAAATGTGTAGGTAAATGGAAAATGGATGAACTTGGATCTTTGAAGGAAGTCCTTGTGTTAGGGAGCAAGAAATGGAGGGGAGAAACAAGTGCCTACATTGTAGGAAACATGCGTATGCATGTCACCTTAACTATTTAGATACGTAAGTTCGGAGTCAATTTGTGTACGAATGTAAGCCAAGGTGTACACAATGTGAAGTTTCTTTTTCTTTTCCATTATTAGGAAAACAAAAACATCTCTTTTTGCCATATTTACTGGCAGTCAAGAACTTGAAAGAATCTGGCATATATACGTGTTAGATAGAAGTTATCCTGATAAAGATGAATCCTTGAGGACCAGGAGTGGACTCTGTTTAATATTAATATTAATATTTATTTCATAATTTATTATGAAATTGTTTAAGATTTCCAAAATAAAATGTTGTTACGGTACAGACATACGTTAGGGGTGTAATTCCTCTATCCTGTCTAGGATCATGTTGCCTTTATACATAAATAGTTATGATTGCCAATAATGTCTTCCTAACGCTTGTATTTACATATCATTTTGTGACTGTGAGATCAAAAAACATTTTCACATTCTCTTCATGAATAGGCAAATCTCAAGATCGAAAACAAAGATATCAAGCAGCATCACATTCTGATTGCTATTAGGTATAATGTTCACTCCAGATGGCCTTGAAAAATATCCTGACACATGAATGAATAAGCTTGTCACTTGATGCCAATCAAAAAAAGCCTTCATTTATGTGGGCTTCTTATTATTACAATTAGTAGGAGACTTTAATGGCCATATAAGGGCAACCTCAGACTGTTATTCATGGACTCATGGGGTTTCGATTAAAGATATAGGAATGATAGTGAGATTGTTTTGTTAGATTTTGCACTAGTGTTTGATTTGATGGTCCAACAAAAAAAAAAGAGAAGCGTTAAGTTAATTTTAAGAGTAGAATCATGAAGAATCAAATTGACTACTTTCTTGTAAGGTCAAACAATCCACCAAGTTGTAAGGATTACAAGGTAATACCTAACGCATGTTCGTCAACTCAACACATATTGTTAATTATATATCTTATAGTCAAAGATTGGAGAAAGAAGAGAAGACCTCAGTGGTGTACTAAAGTTAAATGGTGGAATCTAAAAGGAGATACTGTGAAACAACTTAGTGATAAAAGTAATGTCTGAATAAGAATAGAAACTGGAGAGAGATGGCAACCATATGTGAGACGGAATAGCAACTCTTATAAGGAATGCAATTAATAAGATCTTGAGGGTATGTAAAGAGTTTAGGGATAGTAAGATGGAGTCATGGTGGGGAATTAAGATGTACAAAAAAAAGGTGAATATTAAGAAAGTTGCCTATAATGCTCTATTGGATAACAACATAAATGTAGAGAGGGTAATTAACAATAAAATTTAAAAAAATGGCAAAGAAAGCGACGAAGAAGAAAGTCGCAGAAGCCAAAAGTTGAGCTTATGAGAAACTATATCAACAATGTGAAATAAAATACGGAGAAAGAGATATATTTAAGTTAGCGAGAGTCAGGGGATGGAAAGTGAGAGACTTGGATCAAGTTTGTTATATAAAGAATGAAGCAGGACAAGTGCTCGTGGATGAAAATGACATCAAGAAACTATGACAAAGATACTTTTATAGCCTTTATAATGAAGGCAGAGATGACAACATCTCCTTGGGTGATCTTAGCACACCTGAGAAATATCATAATTTCACTTGTTGTCGACAGATCACAAGAGAAGAGTTAAAGGAACTTTGAGAGAGATAATGAGTGGAAGGGGAGTTGGACCTAATGAGCTATCTATAAAGGTGTGGAAGAGCCTAGAAGAAGAGAGCCTCATTTAGTTAGACAAGCTTTTTAATGCGATCCTCAAATCTACCAAAATATTTAATGAGTGGAGTCTTAGTACACTAATTCCTCTATACAAGAACAAAGGGGGCATTCAAAGTTGTAATAACTATATATAGAGACATTTAGTTAGTTACACATTGTTTTAGTCGATAAAACAAAAGACGGTGTCAATGTCAAGTTAGAACTTTCAAGGATACGTTAGAGTTGCAGGGTTTTAAATTGAGTAGCACCGAGACAGAGTATTTAGAGTATAACTTTTTGGGTCATAGGATGGCATCATATGTGGAGATAAGGATTGATTTTGAAGTTTTACCACAAAAAGATTGTTTTTAAGTACCGTGGATTCATTATATAAAGTAATGGGGAGATAAATGAAGACGTAGTTTACCATATTAAATCAAAATAGTTTAAATAGAGGGGGTATATCAGGATTTTTATGAGGCCGACCATACTTTATAAGGTGGATTGTTGGCTCATCAAACAAGTTTATAAACATAAGTTAAGGTGGCAGAAAGATGTATAACTTTACAAGAAGAGATAAGGTTAAGAATATAGTGGTAAGAGATAAATTAAGGATGTTGGGACCCGTTTCCGGAACCCAACTCATAACGAACGAATCGCAGCTTAACTAATATCGCATCATTTTTTTTTTCAATTACACAACGTTCAGGGTAGTTCAATTTCCAATTTGTATTTCATCAATTCCTCAATCCTTTTAATCCTTCATATTCGATCATATCGCGTTCGCATTCGAAAACATTTTATTATTCGCTACAATCATATC
>JANJEY010000004.1:61704327-61717553 GCA_024703695.1 Erythroxylum cataractarum | reverse complement strand
TTTGGTTATGGATTTGTGTACATTCAATGGCTACGTTACATTGTTATTGAATGTTTGTAATGACTAAAAATGTTTACAAATTAACGTGGGCTCAAATTGGCTACTGTTTTTCAAGCGTATGAATGTCTTTAAAAAAAATATACTAAGTTTCGTCTGAGTGATGTAGCACGCCACCCTCGCAGGGGACGGACTCGGATATCACCATCGATGTCGGGTTCGGGTCACGCGGGAGTGGGGTGTTACATTTGTTGTACCCTATTTCTCCATTTTTGTTCATTGATATTAACCCTTTCAATCCTTCAGGTTGTTTTCACCATCTCTCTATAATCCCTAATTTATAATGCAACAAGAAGTTTCTTGATGTCATGGTGGAGGCCTGATTCAAATCTCTTACACTTATCTGCCCCCGTACAAATTGATCTCTCTATATACATACTCAATCTATTAAACTCTTTCTTATGTTTTGATACTGCCCTATACTTTTCAAATGAAGGATGCATCCCTCATCTCATCCTTATAAGCTTCCCCTATATATTTATCTACAAATTGGGACCAAAAGTACTCCCAATTAAGATCATGTCGTGGAGCAAGCCTTTTAATGGACTCCAACCACTGATATGCTGGTCCCTGAAGAAGACCATTTGCACATTCTAATCTCTCTTCTAATGTGCAATGGAGAAGACAAAAAATTCTCTTTATCTTGATTAGCCAAAACTCAACATCTGGAGCAGTCATGACTCCCCCCGAAAATCTCTACTCCCGACCTCTTGGCTTTCTCTAATGTAAGTCTTTTCAGTGGAAGATGTGGTTGTCATTGTACATGAAATGCAATAACCATATGTTGTTTCATATAGTCCACTATAGTTTGGAAAAACTCTACCGGGTTAGGAACTGGTTAACCGGTAAATGGTGGTATGAGCTGTGCTGACTGCCTCGCCATACCCCTATTTGTATCACTAGCAAAGACATGACGTTCCCCCTCTCCCTCAGCGGCTTCTAGAGCATTTGGTTCCATTCTTCAGTCTATAACAGATAGAAAGGGTGGATCTACATTAGAGTCACATCATATTCTCATATAATCCTTCATTTGGCATATACACAATTCACTTTTCCTTTATTTACTTAATTATAAACCCAAAATCACCTAAAACGTGCTATGATACCACTAAATGTAACACTCCATACTTGATAATGGAATTGGCATACCGAGTGTTACCATATTCTTAAATATCTAATACTTCAAACTACATCATTTTTTATTTAAAACCTCATTATTCTAACAATTACTATTCACTTTATAATGGTGTTCAAGCAATTCCATTTTTCATTCAATTCAATTCATTCGACTATAACATGCATAATATATAATATTTTTCAATAAAAATATCTTCATTTATTTCTAAGGATAAATAGGCATTTAAAATCAAGTTATGAAATACAAGCATGTATCTATTTTAATAATTCGTATCTAATTCCACAATGATGAATAAGTTGTACAGTTTAACTTACAATCAATTACTATTTTCATTTGCAATTCCTTAATCATTATTCATGCATATATATATTTGTAATTGCCCCAAAATAAAATCCAACGTAATTGTATTGCAGAGCCGAATAAGTGAGATTTTAAAATACGAGACTAGTTTTCAGAATCATACAGTCTTTCTTTTTTTCAATGGTTACACATCAAAACTAAGCTCTCGGAGCCATGCAGTTCATAACCCAAATCAAATATCTTACATCGAAACCGACCTCTCGAAGCCATATAGTCTGGTAACATATGCCATGATGCAGTACTGCTAACTCCCTAATTGGCATGCCAACTTTATCACATTCCTCCAATTCCTTTCTATTTTACTAAGGGCAAATCTAATTAATTTCTATTGAAATTTAATGATAAACACTCATAATAGTCATTTCAAGCTATTCCATATTCAACCAAAACCAATGTCACTTCTTAATGTCATTTTTTCTTCCGTTATTAGTTTTAATTTAATTCATACAACATTCAATACATATTCATCTCACCAATTAGTCAAAAATATCATGTATATCAAGTTTCTCAATTCAAACATAATGTATGTCAGATAGGGAAAATACAAGTTTTAAGTCCAAAATTCCAATTAATCACATATATTACTTCATTTAGCATCCAATTAAATATTTTTAACAACAATTTCATAAACCCCCAATTTTATCTCAAGAACCGTAAATTACATAATACACAATTTTTAGGAAAAAATAGAATTACATGAACACATACCAAATTGATGTCAAATTCTTTAAATTAAGCTTCCATCAACTTCAGTTTCACCAACAATTCCTTATTCCTTCTCTTTCTGTTTCCCTCTCTCATTCAATTCTTCGTCTTTATCTTCATAATTGTAACATACCACTCTCATAGCTCATATGCGTGACCATATTCACAGATAGTCGATAATATACTCTATGAAAATGGTACCTTAGAATAATCACATTAATACAGTTTGAGGCTTCAATATAACTTAAGCATTGCAAATGCTTATTTCTTTCACAATCATAATAAGTCATAAATGTCATTAACATTCCAAATTCAAGTAGACCATACACAATAGTTTTGAACTCAATCCTAGTACATCATACAATACAAAAATTACACATTAAAGACAATGTGTGTTATAGCATGGAATGTTAATACAAAAGACATCTATTTAGGCTTCACAGGTATCAACTGACTAGACCTTTGAGCCATTCTTTTCCCCTAAATAATAGTTCTAGAATTCTATTAGATTGCTTTAGAAGCTAGATCTCATTTGAACCTGAAAATTAACATTGCAATTTTGATGAGGTTGTAAACTAAGTAAGTAAACCATCATTGATATGCTTACTCAAGTCAGAACACTAAAATCAATTACATAAAGTAGATTACAAAATCCAGTATCGAATACCACATCATATTTTGTCATATTTCAACAAGTACTGTATACCAACATTGCATATCACAATTTTAGAACAATCTAAATTTCATCACAATCATTCATATGATACAAGTATAATTGTATATGCAGATGCATATGTGATTTTTTTTTATTTTGATTTGTTGTGATCGAGTGCCTATCAACCCAATTTACTGTCCAGTATTTGTTGTGAATACCGCACTTTTTTCAAATACTATCCCGTATCCATTATGGATATCAAGCTCATTGTTATCTGAGTCTGTGGATTTTTGTGCACAATCCTGAGCTTTAAGATCTTTTCCATTTATTGGCCACTCCGGTCATAAGTTCTTTATCTAATCATGCATTTCAATTTAATGAAATGCATCAATTCACATATTATGCTTTTAGTACTTTTCAATCAATGTGCTCATGCTATATATCAAATCCTTCGGATCTAAGTCCAGCATTCATCATTCAGTTGTTTACACATTCCACAATACACACACAATTAAATGGAAACTCATATAATTGAATTTACACATCTAGGTTCACAGTACGCTATACAAAGTAGCTATTGAATTGATGATCCGGCAATATCTGGATGTTGGCGATCAACTTATGCGTCCATAGTCAAGCAATACACACATAGTTCACAATCACTAATTTGTTCAATCATATGAATATACAATCATGCACATGTATATGTGTCATCTTCAATGCATGCTCAATTGGCCTTTTCAGATATGTATTCTTATTCACAAGTCTTGACAATTCAATTATTATAGCTTGTATATTACCACTTTGCATTCAAGTTTATACCTTGAGTAAGTTTGATTACTTCAAATTCATCAATCATACATTTATCAACCTTTTCTAGCAAAATACATTCACATAAATTCCCAATTCTCATTCATTCATACCTAATACACCTTACTCGTGTCCTTTGGATCATATTTGCATTCATAAGAACATCTTTATTCCTTTAACAACTCAAAATTTCCATATTAAAATACATTGATATTAAGACAATCCATTCATTAAGTAATGGCATCAATTAATAACCTAAATTTATTGAATCCTTAACTAATTAATCAAGCAACAATCTAGGTTTATTTCAAGCTTGAATCAAGTCCAAATACATCAATGTAGAGTAACTTATCCTCATTTGGTTTACAAAATCACAAAACTGAAATTATCATTTTAAAGCTTTGGCCACGATCGTGGGGGACCTTCCCATAATCATGGGATGAGTGCCCCGATTGTGCACTATCCAATTTCCCTCAATTCTCCACAAATTTCATCTACTTAGGATCATCATTAACACTTCAAATTTTCCAAAATTTATACTCTCAGAAGCTAATTCAATTTATGTTAATATAGCTTCCATCTTGGTTACATTAAAGCTCTTTAAATTTTATTCATTTATGTCACTAACAATCATTCTTACATATACACTAACATCCCCAGTTTTTTCCATATTCAAAAGAAAACTCTTTCATATCAAATTAAAAACACCTTCATAATAATCCATTAATTATACCTTCATTATACCTCAATTCTTAATTAATTTATCTCAATTTCTATCTCAAAATTATTCATTTAATAGCTCATAAACTATTATTTTTCATGCATGCTAAATAGAACAGAACTATCATTCATGCATTATTTTCCAACACTCATTTAACACCAATATCACAATCAATATATCCACAATTCAGTCATCATTAAGTTCTTAACATATATCACAAGAGATTAGTCTTTCACTTACATAATCAACTCAATTGCCTTCTCAATTATCAAGCTAACCTAGCTTTCCATGCATGCAAACACAATTCCAATAACAAGATCGAAGTAGAATGTCTTTTTTCAGCAACAAGAAGAAATCAACAAAATATAACTTTCTTGATGCAGAATTTTGTAAAGATTTTGAGTGGTGATGAACATAATTGAAGCAAAAATTCAAAAGCTATGATGGTGTGTGTGTGTTTCAGTGGTGAGAGGGAAAGAGAAGAGAGAAGGCAACAAAAACAATTTCTACATTAGCTTAATTCATTAGGTGCTGGGTGTCACTATTTTACAATGACATTTGTCACATATGCATGCAATCCACTTGTCCTTTATATAAGCTGCCAAATGTTACCAAAATCTTAGGCCATTTGTCACTCAATTCTCTGAGCCATTTATCATTAAATTCAACTACCATGTGTCACTTATTTTATAGACATAGTCATCCTAAATTTTCATATGTCAACTTGTCTTGCCACTTTACATTTTTCCTAGACTAAATGTACATTTTAATTCATCAATTTTCCAATTGTAACAATGAACTCCAAATTACTAATTATAATCCATCAAACCAAAATTTAAGACATAAGCAATACATAATCAAATCATCATCATTTTAAACCATACCCCGAAACATGTTAAGTAAGTGCACATACTATCTTTGTAATGTTTTCTAAATCAACATTCAAGTGTGTATATGCTCATGTTATGCATGTGAATGAAGTGCACCTCATAAATTCTAAAATGATATAACTCAAAAGCCTAACATTCTAACCCTCAGTAAGTTTTGCAAATCGACTATTACAATAATACTACATAAACATTCAATTTCATTCATTTTATTCATCGATGCATGCAACTATACCAAAATCATGTACTAAAAAAGTAATCAAAACTCTAATAACTTACTTTATAAATTTTCAGGTACTATTCATGAAGAACACCCATATACCTTTTTTTCATCTTTCCCAAACATTTTATTGATATGGTGAGTTTAAGAACCCTGGGTTGATGATTTAGTATTTAATAGTTGATTTAGGGGTTAAAAATAAAGAAATTTGGCTTGAAAATGAAAGAAAGTTGGAGAAGAAAGGCGAAATGGATGTTTTCAACACTCCTTGGTGAACAAGGGAGGGCAGGTGACCAAGAAAATGACATGTGGTCCCTTAATGACACTTTTTCATTTTCAAAAAACAAATTGAACTTTAACTTTTAATCCATTATTTTCTTCTTCTCAATAAAAATACCCATAAGAAAAATATCAACATCACATAAAGACCTTAATTAATATCATTTATTTTTATTAATATTTTCAGGTTTGACTTTCATCCTTTCTCAAGTCAAACTTTAACCATTGGTCAACTTGTGGTCAAACCTTTAAAACGAAATCCTCTTGAACTCTAATTTGATTCTCGGGCTATCCTTGAATAATATTATCTGTTGCCAAATAAAATAAAATATAGTTTGAATCCTGAGTGTCACTATTCACCTCAAGATATATTATTCATGACCTAAAAAGTACTACTTATGAAATCGAGATTTTTGGGGCATTACAACAATGTTAGATTTTGTCATATTAGTTTGTAAAAATAGGGTTTCACCTTTTTGACTATGTATCAAAGATTTAAAGGCAAAGGCTATATTCATAGCTTTATAACATATTTTATATATTAATGATAAGAAAACTTATTATGTATTCATTTTGTAATTATGATTTTATTTGCAATACTAAAGCATCAACAATATTTTTATTTCCAAGAGATATATTTATGTTTAGATAGCAATTAAAAGAAATGGGGCTATTTAAAGACTAGACTTTATTAAACTTTAGAGTGAATCATAAAATTCATAAAATCGAGCATCTTTTAATACTATTAATATTAAAGTATTTAATCCTCTCTTGGTGAGGGGTTGTACTCCTACTTGGACTAATCCTATATGAATATGTTGTTCCCTAATAACACCAAAGAGAGGGGCGAATTAGGTGAGTTCATGATTTTAATTATAGTATACTAACTTATAAAACAATATACACAAATTATCACAAATGCAAGAATGAAATAAAAGTAAATGAATTTAATTACGCTTGTAGACAACAAAGCAAATAATAAGGGAAGAGAAATGCAAGCTAATCTATAGTGGTTTAGCAAACAATCTTGGTCTACATTCACTCCCAAGATTCATCTTAGATTTTCACTATAGTTATTCTTTCAGGATAGATGATACATTTTGTACAAACTTATATTTTAGAAAAGTGGAACCTCCTTTTCAATCTTTCTTCAAGATAAAGCGGAACCTCAAACCAATTTTAGATAAATCCAAGACAATGATCACAAACTCCAAAAATAGCTTACAAATCAAACTTGCTCATTTGGATATTTTGATAATCACAAAAAGGCTCACACACTCAAAATAAGACAATGAAGGCTTTGAATGATTGAAAAATAATTAGAAATGTGTGTGTGCAAGACACTCAAATGTTACTTAATGTTATAAACCAATGAGAAAATACCTATTTATAGTGTTTTGGGACCCAAAACAGTAGTTGGAACTAATAACTAATCGTTATAATGGATATATTTGATGCACTAGTCGACAACTAATATGCATTTATAATATTAGATTTACTAGTCATTAGAACACTAGTTGACTAGTCAAGGATACCGGTCAACCAATATAATAAATTGGTCAACTAGTACATCAACTACTATTATGTCAAACTCTTGGTACTTCAAATTTAACAACTTCAACCTATATTGGTCAACCATTAACCTATATAAGTCAACCAATCACCCCAAAAACATGGTTTTAATACCTTCAAATGCTCAAACTCAATTTTATTAATGTCATCGTGATTAAAAAGCACTTCTAAAAAATATGTCTCAATGATTATTTAAAAGATCAACATGCTTTTATATTAAAAACAAAATCTCTAATATCTCTTGATGAATGTAAAGACTCCTATGATGAAATTAAATATTTATACATGGTGAGCCTTTTAGGCTATCAAAGAGACAATCAAGATGAGTTTACAATAAGTAATACATGAAATAACCTCAATATATCTTGATCTTCTTCTTTAATTGGTCTTAATATCGAAGATTGCAAACATTGTCTTTTCTTTCATAATTCTTTGATACGATAATATTTTGTTCCTATATTCCTTCTCATCAACATTAAACTTGTTAGTAGTACTTGTATTTTGTTATCATCAATGTGTTAAAAAAATTTCTCTTTATATTTGTTCGTCGAGCTTTGAGTTAATAGGTAGATAGTTTCAAAGGGCTTTGAGAAAGGAGTATCATGTTCTTCTATTTGAATAATATTAATTTTTGAATAGTTTAAATTTTGATTACTAATAAATTTGGTCTTTTAAAATTTTTGAGATTTTTCAATAACTAATAGACCTTTCAAAGTTTGCAATTATTATTTCCTCATTATCAACGATGATTTTATTAGTACTAAAGGTAGATGCACTAGAAATAGATTTAGATCTTGTAAAGAAATATATTTCTTTAATAATATTAATTTATTTGGTTAAAGGTAGGCTAAATTAATAGACTTATAGGTCACTCCTTACTTAACTGTCCAGACTACCTACCATTAGTGAAATGAAACCAGTAGTTTTAAACTACTAATTCAATACTAGACCCTTATCTTCTCTAGAAGAACTTCACTTTGATACCAATAGGGGAAATGTTGATAGGTGATGTAACTAATTCAATACTAGACCCTTATCTTCTCTATAAGAACTTCACTTTGACACCAATGGGGTAAATGTTGATAGGTGATGTAACTAATTCAATACTAGACCTTTATCTTCTCTAGAAGAACTTCACTTTGATACCAATGGGGGAAATGTTGATAGGTGATGTAACTGATATTGAATATTTACTATTATAGATGACAATGTTGAGGTTTCACTTTAGGCTTTAGGTGGCAAAGTTCTCTTTGAAACTTTAAGCTTCTCTAGTCTTTGTCACTTAAGGAACTTCTATCTCCCTCCATCATTATTTGCATAAAGCTTAAGGCCTTGTAATTGCCTTATTTGCCTAAAGCTATAGTGAAAGCTTGTATTAAAACCTAAAGCCAAAGCTTCTCTTGCGAGACTTTATATCAAAGGCTTGCTCTTTTTTTCTTCAAATCCTAAAACCTCTTTTACTAATGCTTTATCGTGGTTGAAAAAAATTGAGTTATTTATTTTAAAGCTTTATCATTGTTTGCAATTGTTTTCCTTTCTATTTATGCTTAACTTGTAGTGGATTGGCTTTTTGCTTGTTAAGTTTGTATTTTTGCTTTAATATTTGTTATATTGGATATTATAACTTATAGTGGTTGACGTTGTCATCCATTAAGATATAATATTTCATATTTTCTTTAATTTGGTTTGGTAATGTTTTATTCTCCTTTATTATTACTTTTAATGCTTTATTAATGTCATTATGTTAAATAAATATTTATTAAGGCAAAAAAAGAAAAGATTAAGTAGAGACCTCTTTAAGATAAATGATCAATATGTAGAATTATAATTGTGGCTTAATAATGACCACAATAACCATCTCATTAACAGCCACATTAATAATGCAAAGGATATTAAGGAGAGTTATGAAAGAAATCCTAAAAAGATTAAATGCAAGTATACCTTAAGATTCTATGTATAGTAAAGCTTACTTAAATGTTAAAACCTTTCCCTAATTATAAAAGGTAATTCAAAGTTTTTCATTTTATTTCTTTGCATACTTTATACCTTATGTTATCTATTAATGATAATATAAACGATTTTATTTTTTAAATAATAATTACTTTTATGACATGCAATATAAAAAATATCATAATGTTTTTTTATAAAAAAAGTTTTATGAAAATGTTAAGAGAGAGTTCTTATTAAATGTTTGTAAAATAATATAATTCTTTTTTAACATTTGTGAAACTTTATGATTCTTTTTGAAAATGTTTAAATATTAGAGTTTAAATTGAATTTTAGTGAACATGTTAGGGTCCAGTTTGACCCTTTTACTAAGTAAAATAAGATAAAATATAGTTAATATATTTTCCTATTTGTTAGTTTTTAATTAACTTTCTTTTATAATACAAACACTAGTAACATGTATTAATGCCTACAATAATAGAAGTATAGTAGTTTAGAAGGAGGAAAAAAAAGTGACAAAGAAAGAAGTTAATACTTAATATTGTAAATAAATTGATTGTTTTTTTTTCTATTTCATTCTTGCTTTTCTACTTTGTTTTAAATTAAGAAGTCTTGAAGTATATTAACAAACTTTATTTCTAATCTTTTTAATGATTCTTACATCAATATAGATTTTATTTTGCCAACCATTTTAAAGTTTCAAAATTTTAAGTGTTTGTTAAATATAATATGTTACATTTCTCGATTTTAATATGCTTCTCATTATATTAGAGTTTAAGATGAGTAATAAAAACCAATAATTTCTTTAAAAATATGGTATTAAATATATATATATACCATTTATCTACGTAAATTTTTTTTTACATATGCTTATACAATTTTGTTAATTAAATTGATTGCATATAATTGATTATTATAATATGACACAAAATTAATAATTTAATATTTTGTTGTGGTTGTTGAGTTTAGTAAAAATTATATATTTTTAAATTTTCATGAAAAATAAAAATGAACTCTAGGCTTTACCATTCGTTTGCAAGAAAGAAAACGTAAGAAAACAATGGGTTAATGCTGACACGCTTGCCACCCCAAGACAAACTGAAGGCGAAACATGGACGGCCTTTGTACGGTGTATGAAAAAGATGAACTTTAAAATTAAATGCAACGAAGGACCCAAACCAAGTTTTTCGTTCAATGGGTACGAGAGCAAATTAATACCTTTTTGTGGAAAAAAATGAGTTTTGACCTTTGAAAAGGAATGAAGGATCCGAGAAAAGATTTTGTTTAATGGATGCAGAATTCCTTGAAGGACCAACTTGACTTGAATGACCTCTTCCAACAACTCATCGAAGACTCCAAGACTTTTCCTCGTTGCTTCTATGGCTCATTTTCAAAGTTCACATTCACACCGGTACATACTTAATACTTTGATTAAACAGAAGCCGGGATTTGATGTGTCTGGGATTCTGCAGACCAAAGTTTTCTGGGTTTAGGTACTTTTGTTAAAGCTGACTTCTACCTCCACTTGCCGTGCGTGGACTTTCAGCTGTTAATGCAAAGCTAGTCTTTCTCTTTCTTTTTGTATCGGATGACCAGTCTTACTTGATGTTCAAGTGTTGCATATTTTCCCTTGAGAAACTAAGCTGCAGGAAAACCGAAAACGAAAATTGAAGGTGAGCTTACCAATTCCATCGTGATTTTCGCTTGTTTCTTTCTTTAGCTGTAGAAATATTAGTTATGTAATTGTGATGCAGAATTTCTGGAAAGAAAGAAACTTTTGTGTGATTGCAGATAAATATGGAATCTTTGCTTTTGTTTCTTGATTTGGAGCTAAAGAAGCAAAATCTGAGAACTGGGTTCTGAGAAAACATTTTTAGGGAAATTATTGGATGGCTTTCTGTGTTTCTTCCTCGTTGTGTTATTGTTTCCCGTTGAGTCAAATTGCATAATTTAGGAGAACTGAATCTGGTTAAAACAAGATTTGATAGGTTCCGTTAAGTTCGTCTTGATTCCTACGTTACTTTCTAATTTTTGCTTAGTAATTTCTATGTTACTTACCACGAGACCTGACAAATTCTTATAGACACTTTTGGCTTTATAGTTTCCTATGTAATATGTACAGTTTAGTCTATCAAATATGCGTCTAGGGAACTTACAATCTCCTCTTGGTAACAAATTGTAAGCTCATTGAAATTGGCACTGTTTTCAGGCCCTGGATCTACAGAAATCGAATTATTGTGGCTATGATGTGTTTCTTATTCTATGGTTGTGACAAGACGGAAGAATCAAAGATCGAGAAGTCAGCCTCAGCTCATTCCTTGAATTCTAAACGCGCTGATCATGATGTAGGGAGATCTGGATCTGAAGTGAATTGTCAAAATGTCTCGGCGTCTAGCTCAGAATCCGTGAGGAGGCCCTTGTTTCCTGTTAGGTCATCCAGTCAGAGCAATCTCAGAGTTTTTACTATTGCTGAGCTCAAGTTAGCCACTAAGAATTTTAGCCGCTCCTTCATGGTTGGAGAGGGTGGATTTGGCTGTGTCTATAAAGGTTCCATAAAGAGTAGAGATGATCCAAGTAGAAAGATTGACGTTGCTGTGAAACAGCTTGGTAAGAGAGGAATGCAGGCAAGTCTTCTTCCTTGTGGCTGTTTTTCACATCTCTTTTTATCCATTAGGAGCAACTGTTTTCTGTTATTTTGCATCTCAATTTTATCCATTAGGAGCAACTGTTTTCTGTTTTCAAGTTGCATCTTCTTTTAGTTGTGATCACCCCCTCATATTATGCTGCAGTACTCACTAGTTGTGATACATTATGAAAATCTGGTTTATCTGTTAACTTTTGTTCGATATTTTTCTTTTTCAATCATGCAAACTATGTTAATGAACATTACACATGAACAATACCAGATTGTTTTCTCCTCTGTTCTCCTTGTTTTAAAACTGCTTAATGTTAGATATCAACTTGGGTTTGGCAGGGGCACAAAGAGTGGATCACTGAAGTAAATCTCCTTGGGGTGGTTGAGCATCCTAACCTGGTTAAGTTGGTTGGCTATTGTGCCGAAGATGATGAAAGGGGGATTCAGCGGCTCCTCATATATGAATTTATGCCAAATCGAAGCGTGGAGGACCATTTGCGTACTCAATTAGAGGCACCTCTGTCGTGGGCTAGGAGATTGAAAGTAGCCCAAGATACTGCTCGTGGCTTGACATACTTACATGAAGAAATGGATTTTCAGGTATGTAATTATGTCCCTTCACATTTTCTATGGTTCATATTTGGCAAAACATCTTACAGTCCAGGTATTGATGTTTCCTTCTCCTTTTCTGTGCTTACTATTTGATGTAGATCATATTCAGAGATTTCAAGTCCTCGAACATCCTTCTAGATGACCAGTGGAATGCAAAGCTATCAGACTTTGGATTGGCTAGATTGGGTCCTGAAGATGGTTTAACTCATGTCTCAACTGCGGTATGTTCATCGAATACATCAAATAAAATCCCATTTCAGACACCTTACATGATATGATTAACATAGAAACAGAACTGCTCGTGACACTTGTTATCAATGAATTCGTGATAGATTATATAGAACTTGAATTGGATACAAATATTTTCCTCCATGATTTTCTGAAAGTTTCCTCAGCTGATTGGTTTTTGAGAATCTCTATTCTGTAATTTTGTATATCAACATATTGTGAGCATTTAATTGAAACGTTGAGTGAACATATGTCAAAAAGAAGGATTCCCACTTTCCGTTTGTAGATGCTCCCAACTCCCATCCCTTCTTTCCCTTCTACCTAATTATCATAGTGATGCAAGACATGGGCAATATAGTTTCGAGTATCATGCTTTCCACCTAACTAGCATAGTGACAGG
>JANJEY010000004.1:61565371-61587871 GCA_024703695.1 Erythroxylum cataractarum | reverse complement strand
ACCCTATTCAAGAGCAAGAGGAAAGGTATAATTGAGTTTGCATTTTCAAGCGAAATAAGGTGGGTAATTTATTTATACTTATTGTGTGATTGGGCAAATTCTTGCCTATGTATGTCTATGTTGATTTCTTGAAATGGATTTGCTTGAAATTGAATTATTGTGACTTGATTGGAAATGCATGATGTATTGTGATTATGTCATACCTTGAAAGAGGTATAACATTTTGAAATAAACAAAAAGAAGAAAAAAACATGAAAGTATAAGCATATGATAACACAATTTTGAACATGATTATGTGCTTTTAATTAAGCTAAAGTGAAACCATTCTGTTCGTCACATGCACTTTGACAAGAGCTTTCTCCTGGCTGCCCGCTTATGGCATATGAGCTTAAAAATGGACTCATTCTATTCATAGTGCAAACTTCGGTTCTCCATTCTATTTCTATGGAACCCTCGAGCCATTGGTTTGTACATTGCATCTTTGAATTGCCAAGTATGATGCATTTGAGTGATTTGCTTAATGTCCAAAGTCTGTGTTATGTGTCATGCATAACTTGCTTAATAAAGAGTTTTGAGTTAAATTAGTGAATGATTGAATTGTTAGATATATGTGTATATATATACATATGCTTGAATTTACAGTAAATTATCGATGGCTATAAATACATTGGCCACTGAGCTGTGTAGCTCAACCCATCATTTTCCCTCTTTAGGTGCATAACGAGAAAATTAGCCATCCTTGCAAGGCAATTGGACAAACTCCGAGATAGTTAGCTTTTATACTAAGCTAGTTCGAACACTTTTGTATAGCTTATTAAGCATGCCAAACATTGAGCATCCATTTGTATTTGTTTTAAGTTAGTGAAGTGTATGTTGATATGTAAGTAAAGCTTGTTCAAAGATTTACTTTGCTTAGTAATGAGAATGTGAATTTGAGGATTTCCTTTTGTGTATGATTATGTCAATTTACAGGTTAAGTATGATGATTGTGGAAGTGGATTGTGTGTATGCATATGCTTCTTTGTTGGGATTGCAAATTGTTGCTTGTTTAGAATGACATGTTAGAGGTTAGAAAGGTTTTATGGGATGAATCATTTGGGGAGGGATTCAAGAGTTTAATGAAAGGTATTTAGTAGTTGAATTGATATGAAGAGATATTGCATTTTGCAAGTTCATAGGTGTAAAAATTATGTTCTGAACTCAAGGGAAAAAACTGTATTGATTAAGGTAGAATTAGCCAAAGTTGCCTTCATAAAATTTGTAGCTTATCTTTCTAGCTTTCCAACGATATAAGGTATGAAATTTTTGGATATCGAAGCTAAGAGATACGATCAATATAAATGATGTTGCATAGGATGCATATAGGACAGCTAGAGTAAGTTTTGAGAATTGGTTGGATGTGATGAGTCGTTTGAGTTGAGATTTGGGAGTTTAATGTAACCAAATTGGTAATTGAATATATAAGGAGTGATATTTCATTAGAAGAAATGAGTTTGGGAAGATTATGAGTGAAAAAGATGTTAGAATAGATGTAGGAACCATTAGAGAGGCTTTGGAGGGAGTTTTGTAAGACATATGTCCGTTAGATAGACTTTAGGTCCGGTAAATAAACCTTCTCGGGTGTAAAAACACCCCCAGACCAGTCTATGTCCATTAAAAGGACATTAGGTTCGTTAAACGGGCCTTCTCGGGTCCATTTAATGGACATACATGGCATAGATACAGTAAATTACGATTTTGCCCCTTTTGGAAGTAAAATCTCACTTTGTGATCTTCATGAAAGTTGTAGATCTAGAAGTCCTCTTTCAAATTGTCTAAGAATGACCTTAATCTAAGGTCTCTAGGGAAAGTTATGCTAATTATCCCAATATAGGTACAATATGATTGAGGATATAAACATGTTTGATTTTTTTGGACACAACTTCACCATCCAACCTCCAAGTGGAGTGATTCTTGAAGTAATAGATTCCTAACACATTTTTATACCACTAAACAAAAATTTGTAGCTTTTGGTGTTTATTTGAAAAACATTGATGGAAAGAAAGTGAGGAAATTGATTAGAAGAGCATGAATTGGTTGTTTACCAAACATACTTGGGTTTTTAGGCATATCTTGAGCTATAGGGATATGAATGAGGTGGTTCATGCTTTGAAATAAACTAGAGACATGGAGCTACAATTTTTATGAAAAGTTCAATTAGTGATTTGGGCATTTGTCTAGTGTGGGCTCACCCTTGCTGTTTGAGATATTATGAGAATGATGACTAAAGAGATTCCATGGAAATAACCTACAGGGTAATACCTTCACGTTTTATGATATTTAGAACGATAGTTGGGCTCTAAAAACGAGGCCCAATAAATAATCATAATGATGATGATGATGATACATCCAAACATAAAATATAAGAATCCAAATGAAGTTTAACAACACAATGCAAATAGAGCAAAAGAAATGAACATTATCATTTAAAACAAAGGTTTATAAAAATTTAAGAACGACGTCTAATTGCGATTAAACTAGAAGCATTATTATCACGAATAGTTTCCATCTCTCGAGTTCTCTATTCTTCAATGCCTTCTTGTGTATAGTTAACTTCAACATTTTGAAATATATCTAGAGTTATAAATTCAAGATCTTGATTGATGATGTTAAAAGCTGGGTCGCCAATTGTACTTCTTCTAATATAATTATGCAATGTAAAAGTTGTATAAATTGTTCTATTTTGATCCATCAATGAATACTTAGGAATTTTCTCCAATACCTCCCATCGAGCCTTAAGAACACCGAAAGTCCTCTCAATACAACTTCTTAATGATAAATGAGCTCAATTAAAAACTTCTCGAGATCCTTTTGGATTTGCACCACAAAACTTTGATTGATGATACCTTGCCTTTGGGTAAGGTGTCAAATATCCTTCTATTTCTAGATAACCTTTGCCAACCAAGTAATATTTACCTAAGTGTTTATAGAGGAAATATAATTATTATAGATGACATTATAAAAAGTCTAAATCATGAATAGCAACTCCTACAATTCTTAAAATTACCAATCGGTGTTTTTGGAAATTTAAGTCTTGGATTATCAATTGTATCAAGGAAAATGCGAAAATTGTGTGTTGATCCCTCCTAACCCGCTAAAGCATACATATATAGTCAGTTAAAGTCACATGCTACCAATACATTTGTAGTCGTTATTTCTTTCCGTCCTCTATACCTCATTTGATCCTCTTCTGTAACAACTGCTGCTATATGTGTACCATCAATAGCTTCAATGCAATCCTAATATAAAACAATGATCATAAGATGATAAAATAACAATTTTCAATGAAAAATATAATGAAGGGGGAGTAAGAACATATTGAATTACCTTAAAATGTGGCATATATTTAGCATCATTGGCAATTTATTATGGAATCTCCTTGAATTTGAGATCGTTTGGTATAAATAAATCCCTTGAAAATCCATCCATGGCACTTAAAACTTCTTTAAAAAATCTGCTTACAGTTTCACCTGAATGTTGAAAGCACTCTTAGGTACCTCTATTAAGGGAACCTTTACTTAGCATATACACGAATAAATTGATTTTCTCCAAAATAGGCATCCTATCAGAAGGTCTCAAACCATAATTGTTTTCTAAAACAATACATAATTGACGAAATGCATTTCGGTTCATCCTAAATGTATTAAAACACCTTTTTTATGACCATTCAATAATTCATTCATCCATAGTTCTTCTATTTGATAGAAAGTCATGCATGGTTCCTTGTATATGTGGTTAAAAAAATACACACCCGTGTAACCCACTACATAAGTGACCGAATCCCAAAACTCAATCTCATTGTTAAAAAATTGCTTAATTTAACATTATCATCCATACTTACAAATCAACAAGTAAAATTAGATTCTAAATAGACATAACACTAATATGTCTAAATATAAATAAATAAATATTATAACACGTAATAAAATTATAAATTATCAATAAGGTAATATAATATAATAAAATAAGCTAACCAAGTTCATAATATCTTAAAACATACCAAGTCAACATAAGTGCACAACTAATAAAAACAATAAACTAAACAAAGTAATGCATAAATATAAACTATGTTTAATGTTTTTTTTATATGTCATACTCATACAAAAACTTTATGTATTCAACTCTATTTTTATCATCTGGTAAACCCAAAAGAATTGGCCCTTTCTTTGAGAATCTTTAATAAACAAGCAAGCAAAGTAAAATTCATGAGTACTAATCTCTAAACCAGGCAAAGTACATAGTTTTTTTCAAAGCATTTATAACATTATGATTTGACACACCTGCACCAGTACTTTGTGATTCACCAATATTCATCGTGTTCAAAATTTTCGTAATAGAACTATTAATCTCTATTTTTGCACTCTGTCGCTCTTGAATCAATTGCATCATATCATTAAGTCACTCATCATTGTTGTAAATCTTCCTACCTTTTTTAGTGGAATCAGTTCTTGCATTCTTGTTGCTTTGTGAACTTTCATTCTCCAAAATCCTTTTGCATCTTCTTCTCTCACTCCCTTCATCATGTGAAGCTTGAGGGTAACAATAGGAGTATATGCAAGGTTCAGGATGGTTTCTCTCCACACCTCTTCCTAGTCACCAGTCACTTGATAATTGTTTAGACCACTAGTTGCATCTATATTCTCATAATCATGATATCATGACAATTGATGATGAATATTATGGCTATGAGGTGGAGAAGAAACATATACTTCCTCAACTTCTCATTGCTCTTATGGAGGGTCAGCCATATGACAAAATGTAATTTTTCCTCGGGTCAAACATCCAAAAAGTTGATCCAACTTACATTCAAGTTTAGGTTTAAAACCTTCCCCTTAAATGTTTTAAAATTTTTGTTCTCCTACACAAAAATAATTAACTTATATTTAACTATTTATTTAGCATTAAAGTAAAGAAAAATAACTTAAAATAGGCTAACCTTAATCTTCAAAGTCCACCACTCCTCACTAGCAGTAATTGTTCCGTTGTCATAGTTCCTTCCTAATCCCGTTTCTTTTCCTTTCAACTATTTCCAAAGACTCCATCTAGTTCTTTTTTAATCAAACTTATTTTAAAGCTAAGTTTTATCCCATTTTAAGTTGGTCGCTTTATGAAACTCTTCCTCCACCTTCTTCCATAGTATCATTTGATAAATAAATCCACCACGTTTTCCCTTACTCCTTTAAATATATTGGTTACAAAGGTCATAAAAGAGAAGAAGTATTTCTTTTGGCTAATGCCCCCTTGACTTTCTCGTTTGTTTCTTTTTGTCATCTAATTATTTAAGATGAGAAAAGGTTATATACTTGTTAATCAATTTGCAATTGGTTTCACTAGTGAGTTACTTTAATTGGTTACAATTAGACTATTCCAACAAAATAATTATAAAAATACTTTTTATCATCGATATATTTTAATTAATTACTTAATTTAAATTTATTTGATCTCTTAATTTAAATTGAGTAATATAATTAACTTGTGAATATTATTTAAAAATTATATAAATTTTATTGTAATATCTTTTTATTTAACCAAAGAATTATTAAATAATTAAATAATATTACAAAAAGATATAAATAAATTTTAAAATATTAAATAATCAACTTTGAACACATGATCAATTAAACCCAAATACTAAATTAATTTAAAGATTGAAATATAAATATTGTGTAACTATAAATTAGAAATTGAACATTAATATCAACTATGATATAAAATGAATCGAACTATACAAGATAAAATAAAATATAATTGAAATTACCAGAAACCAACAAGTACAACCCATCCATATCAACAAGAAATTTTAATTGTCCACGACAAGTTACACTCTTTCAAATTATATGATGGTTGTCCAACTCTCTTTCCTTTCTCTTTTTTTATGTATATCTTGATTTATATATTAAACATATGAGGAAAATAACTTCGAATATTGTTGTTTTATGCGATACAATATTGTATACAAATAGCTTTTTAATTAAAATATGTGTGTGTGTGAGTGTGTGTATATATATGAAATCATGTTATTAATTTTTTGTTTAAAGAAATGTTAACCCCCTTAAATCACATGCAACGCATTTAAAAATTTTAAATCATTGTCAACAGATTAACCTTCTACATTATGCTAAAATTAATAAGCTTGATTCTAGTCAATCCAGTGACCCAAACTCTTTGTATTAGTAACCGACATTTCAATATCAATAGATACAAATCCTTAGTTCTAATCCTTATCACTCCACTTCCAGGGTTTTGACACCAATTAAGAACCAAAAATGATCAAACACCAACTGTATATCTTGGGCCAACAAACTTTCAAGTTGATGCTCTATTTAAAGAAAAGGTTATTGTTAATGCTTCTAAAATATAATTGAAATTATTAGAAACCAACAAATACGAGCCATTCATATCAACAAGAAATTTTAATTGTCCACGACAAGTTACACTCTTTCAAATTAGATGGTGGCTGTCCAACTCTCTTTCCTTTATCTTTTTTATGTATATCTTGATTTATATATTAAATATATAAGCAAAAGAACTTCAGGTACTGTTGTTTTATGCGATACAATATTATATACAAATAGCTTTTTAATTAAAATATGTGTGTGTGTGTGTGTGTGTGTGTATAATCATATGCAACGCACTTAAAAATTTTATATCATCGTCAATGGATTGATCTTCTACATTTTGCTAAAATCAATTAGCTTGATTTTGGTTAGGCTAGTGACCAGAACTCTTTGTATTAGTAACATACATTTCAATATCAACAAATACAATTCCTGAGTTCTAATCCTTACCACTCCACCCCCGGGGTCTTGACACCAATTAAAAACTAAAAATGATCTCACACCAATTATATATCAAGCCGCCAAACTTTCAAGTTGATGCTCTGTTAAAAGAAAAGATTAGTGTTAATGCTTCTAATTTAACAACAATTTAGCCTTTATGATTGTCTAAATGATTAAATAACTGCAAGTGGAGCCAAATTCATCCATGTATACACAAATAAACTTAAGCTCGTCAATCTCTTAGGACTATACAAGTTAAATATAGTCAGAATAGAATGCTTCAATGTTAATGGGTCAATATACATTCAATATGATGTTACTACTACTATCTAAGCACCAAACATCAACAAGTTTAAGAAACAATCCTTGAATCTTGACACCATGAACAAAAACGTAAATCAACACTTAATATAACCTAGGAGATGATCAAAAAAAGCCTTTTCCTTAATTAATGAGACCCAATAAAGTAAACCAAACCTTAATCAATATCAGTAATTATAAAAAGCAAAGTAACAAACAGTACCCACACAAACCTGATAAGAACCCAAAAACACAAGATTCAATCAAAAAACAGAAGCAATCATCCTTTCAATCAAATGAGGCATGATCAAAACATAGAAAGAACAAAACTTACAAACAAAGACAAAGAAAGACAACATTGGCAAGATCCAAGTGAACCTACAAGGAATCTGTAAAGAATGATAGTCACTGATCAGGTAATGTAAGATTGTGTTAGCTTTTCCATTTTAAAGGTGAAAAGAGACAATGGAGTAGCTGTGAGTAATCAATGAAGTTATAAATGAAGTTAAATGTAATAAATACAAAGAGTAGCTACTTTCTACAAAATCCTACAATATACTTCGTTTGACACAATTTTATTACAGTAAATCCATATAAACCTCAACTATTATCAGACTTCGTTTCATGAAACTAAATCTATCTTAGATTTCATTCATTAAATCTCATATCGCATCTATTAAATCTCATATTGCAAGCAAGGATGCTCCATTAAATCAATTATAGCCAGAACCATCAATCGATAGCATAGATAGCTAGAACCATCAATCAGAAGCATAGATAGCTACCTTAGTACGACCAAGCATGATGGGTTTCCCATAGAGGCTGCTGCTCCTAGCTAGGGTATCTATCTTTCAGTCTGTGCAAGTATTGATCTTGCCTCATCCCTTTCCTTCTTTATTATAGCAATTACACGACAAGCAGCATTATATTGCAATAATAGATATAATCAAACCAGTCCATATAGTTGGGTCAGTAAATAAGACTGGAAATGCCATATTACCAATCTAATTTTAATTTATTGGAACAAAAAACAAATGTACATAAAACAAAAACTTGGCTGTGTTCGTGGACATTAGAACAAGCCATTGCAAAGTCTTCTCCATCTCATCCTTGATTTCAGTTATCGTGAGCTGTAGATATAAATTCAGTAAAGGTAAATAAGTTGGATATTTGCCAGGACAAAAGTTTCTCTACTCAAACTTCTCTTGTTCCTTTGTTTGAAAGGCAAAACTTCATTAATATAATGAATTTAACATGGTCTCTGAATATGCAAAATAGAGAACCAACTTCTTGGAAACATTATTTTACTCCTTATTGGCAATTAATCTTATAATTTATGATACGTAAAAGCATATCACCAATTACATAATACCTATTCCTTTGCCCAATGAGAAAGCATATCACCAGTTACATAATACTTATTCCTTCACCCAATGAGATTGTAACTTGGAATGTAAAGTTGATTTAATGCTGGGCGGCAAGCCTTCATATGATTGATCCCTTATGTTTTGGGGAATTGAACTTGATCTTGCAACCTAAAAGCATCAAGATTATCTTTAACAAAAATCCTTAAAACTCGGTAAACCATATTATTGCAAAGCCATAAGAGTATGTACAACAAGACTTGTGTACTCAAAATCAGGTTAATTAGAAAGGTCACTTATGCAACTACTGATCAAAGTCCCTAAAAGCCCTATTTTGCTCAGCTGAATTTTGTAAAAGCTTCCTGCTAGTTTCACTAAAGGCAATGATGTGTGTTGTCACTCTACCAGTCGAAATACCAATTGTCTCACATCTTATGGATATCGATTTATTTGCAATTTACTGAATTTGAAAACCTTGGTAAGCTTAGTTTATACACCTAAGGTTTAGCATGATTTGATGTTGTCCTTGAGAAAGGACTTATAAGCGATCATAAGCACTTACACATGATGCATGATTAAAGAAGGGTCTCGATGTCACCAACAAGTAGAGTAATAATAGTAATAGACCAATAACATTATTATCAATTCCTTTTTTCTATTAACAGGACTTTTCCTTTCTTTCAAATGTAGAACATAATGGATTATTTAAGTAAAGATGGTAAAACATACAGATCCCTTTTGAATGATAAAGAAAGCTAAATGCAAAATTATGGATGAAATGATTGAGAGAGATAAGCTCACCAGATTATCAATTTGCATAATTATATTTGCATAATGCAAAGACAAGCCAACAGGTCCCAGTCGTTGTTGATTGCTTTAAAATCCTTGGAATGTTAAGTGGCCATCTAAAAATGCAAGTAATAGCAATAAGCTTCAATCATTAAGCAACAAATGATCAAATAAAAATCAAACCCAAGGAAACAACCCGTATAAAAAACAAAAGGAATCCTCATTCTGTATTTCTTACTATCACAAGTATAACTAACTTCTTTTTTCTTAATATGATAATGCACCTTTAGTTGTAGGAACTATTTCTTGGAGAATACATAAGTATTAGCTATCTTCATATCTTCAAAATAACAATCACTTATACATGATGGGGGCATTCACGACTGTTTTTGGAAACTAAAGAAGTTTGAAAATAACATTAAGAAGAAGATAACCCAAATAAGTTAGAAGAACAAATAATATTAAAAAGATGATAAACCATGCAAACATGCCAACTATATTACATGTTCAAAACCTTGGATGAGTACATACCAACATTTTCAAAGGTGTCATGTATCTCCAGCAGTAGAAAATGGACAATATCTACAAGTTTCTCCATCACCTACCATCAAAATTAACATGTTGCATATCAATAATTGCAAACTTTAATAGGATTGCTAAAACAAAGTGGAAACATGATTTACAATTGCTATTTTTCTCTTTTAATTCAACTAGTTGCCAACTATGGAATGGCATTGTTCTTGAACTTAAAGCTCATACAAGCACAGAGTATATACAAACTAAGGGCAGAGAGAGATCAAAGAAAGAATTAAGAGTGCCAAAGGTATAGCAATTATAAACTATGAATGTGACTTAATATAAAATGAAGTAAGATAAAGTTAGTACACTGAAGTTACCTCTTTCAAACTTTTATACCAAAGTGATTTTTTTAAAGGTTTCCCACTTGGTTTCTCTGACACTTTAGTTCTGCTCTCAAGCTTGCAAGGTTTTGACCTACAATTGTTCACAAGTTCTAAACTTATTGATCATTAATCTTGGTCTTTAAACTAGTTATATGAAGTTCCACAAAAGGTTTACAATGAAACGATCAAAATACAAACATTTGTGGTTGCTCAAAAAAGATTTCATAAGTTGTTATAAAGTAATATAAATTTTTCCTTTTTTTAGAAGAACATGCGTTTAAGTCATTGCATGAGTTGCATTTGTCAATAAAAAAATCTAGATAGTTATAGTTTACAAACATCAAAATTTAACAATCTATGGAGATTTTTTCACAAAAAATTATGCTCGTCAAGCTGTTGAAATTATTATTCCAATCATACATTGAGAGTTAACTATGTATCATATCTTCCCCAAGTCACCAGAGCATAATCACGTTTCTTTCTATATCATTACCAATGCCTAAGAAAACCAATATTTCTAGAATGCCAACTACAATTAGCAGCAACATTTGAATCATTGTTATAATAAAGTTTGCAACTTCTTAAAACAGAATACCATCCAGCTATCAGAAATAAAAATTATGCCATATGATATAATTATTCAGTGACTGAAAAGGACATCAAGAACTTACCAATTTGAGTAGCTGCCAGACTACTTTATTGGCTCTTATGTTGGCTGCCTTGCTCAAGTTGGTGCAGTACCTGCAATTCATGAAATAGTTCTTGCAAACCAACAAAATGTGCTTTTATACTATGGTTTCTTTCATACCACCAAGCACTTGATTACAATATACAAAATGAATCGGATGGAGAGGTAGCTGTCTATAAATTTTAGCAGACATGTTCTAGTCCAAAATACAAGTTTGTATGCAACTCATCAACTAAGGTAATTTGTCTAATAATTTTGGAGAAAATCAGAAAGGGAGGGATGCTCGCAGCCATAGACTGAACAAAAATCATTAAAAACTCGATGACAGATTCTGATTCTTCCCTCAATTGCTTTTGAAGAGTAAGCTCTCTGCTGAGTCCAGAACGTGAAATAAAATCCATTCAGCAACTTTACAAATATGTTACCTTAACTTAATTAGGAGAATCAGAAAACACATTTATAATTACTTCTCAAAATAACGATCTAAGTTGCCACTGAGGGTCTTTACCCGGAATCAAATCAAAGTTGACTCAAATCAAACTAATTTCCAATTTTCTCAAAGTCTCAACGTAACACTCAGAACATCGATTAAATAATTTCATGTTTCAACAACAGTAATCACTACAATTCCAATGGGGATTCAAACCGATGAAGTTTCAAGGCTACCATGGAGATTCAAAGAGAGGAGCACGCAACATCACAGATTTTTGTGTTTGTTTCGCGAATAACAATCACAATTCTACTGGGTTCAATAGATTGGGAGAAAGATCGAGGATTTCTTGCTGGGTTGCCAATCTCCATTTGGTCCACTTTTCTTCGTTGATGCGTGGGAGTGAACGACGACAATACCATGGAGTTCGACCCGTCTCAAAAAATAAGAATAATAGTCAATACTGAGTACATGTAAATTGAAATCCACAATTTTATAAATTTAGAATTTTCAAGAATCATAAGAAGGAAAATAAACACATCTAAATGACCTAAAAAAATCATTTAAAATTTTTCAGAAGTCAAAAAATCTCAACTTGAACGAGATCGCTTTTGCCTTGCCTTTGAGTAAACTTGCGAGACAAATAATCCCTTGAAGCTATAAAACAAACTGAAACAGCAGATAGCGTGAACGTCTAAGATCCGAACACATCCGTAAACTGCATGATCTGGTTTTACCGTGAGAACCAAGAAATGTGAGAGATGCAAGGAAAGAGTCAAGAAAAGGAAGAAGACTATAGAGAAAGCGAGAAATGAGACGGTCAAAAAGCAAAGCATAAAGAGGGCAAAATTGATATTAAAATAAAAGCTATCAGCTGATTACGTTACAACGCTCTTATAGAGGAACTTCTTCAAAATCAGTTAGTTGGATTGAATCAACCAACCCATCCAGCTTATAACCAAACAACCCAAATAATTTTTTTTATAAAGTCAACTAGTTAATTTTTCAACCCAACCAACTCATAACTAAACAATTTAAACAACTTTTTTTTTTTATAAATTTAACCAGCTGGTTTGGATCAATAAGCTATTTTTTTAGCTTATGTGTTGATCTGTTGGAATGGAATTGATGTACTTTCTGGGTTGATAGTATCGTTAAGTTATTTCCAATCTTTATGTTTATAAAATAGAATGTTGGAGGATTCTCTGAGAGTAATGCTTCAATGCCTAAGTCAGCCACTACTGGAATGGAATTGATGTACTTGCTGTAGATCAACACAAAAGGAACATCATCCTGCTCAACACTAATAAGTTGCACGCGAAAAAGGGAAAGCAATAGGTTGGCTTATCTTAGACATTATAATAAAAACATCACAATATTTGTATCTTTAAACTAAAATTACTTATTGATTAATTTAATTACATCTCGTGAGATGGGGTACGATTACATTCTAACCCCTCTTAAATCTATATTTATATTTACCATCTTGAAATGATTTATGGTTTGGCCTTTAAATCCATTTGGGCTGACGACATTAGGATATTGATTTGAAACGACGTAGCGTGTTAGAGTGATCCAGTTAAGTTGGAACTTGAAAACAAAGGCGTCCATTTTTGCTTCAGTGATCAAGTGAGCAGATCTGAGAAACCCTCTCTACGCCCAGTAACAACAAACCCGAAAATTTTACCCGCCAATTAGATGGGTTTTGGTTTAGCAATTGGGGTCTTCGGAGTCCTAATTCTCGCGCATGCGGCTTATTCAACCATTCAATGTAATTCCTCATTGTTGAGTTTTGTGGTTTGTGACATGATTGTTATTGTTTCTAATGTTTTGGGTTTCAATTGCAGATCGAGGTTTGTTGAAAATTATGGAAGAGGAATTTTCAGGACCTCCAGTGAATGTGAGTTTTGCTGTGTTTTAGAATTAGGCTTATCCAATTGATAAAGTTTCTTGCTTTTATATTATGTTTGTTTTTCTGGGAAATTATGCAGGTAGTGTTGGAGTTGGCTCTAGGGTTAGTATTCTGTATTTGGGCAGCGTTGACTGTACCAGGGAAGTTTCTCTCTATTCATCCCCAGTCTGAGGAGAATAGGTAATTTTTTTCTATACCCTTCCCGATACTTGGGGTTTTTTAGCTTTCAGAAATTGAATATTTGAACTAAATTGATTAAATAAGATCGATTTGAACTTTGATTCACACCGATCAAGCACTATAACATCAATTTTATATCAACAAAGAAGTCTTCTGAACTGGTTTAGCTTGGAAATTAACGTTGTACAGAACTAGATCTGTCTGAAGCTTTTTGTTTTATTTTTGTTGGGGCTTATTGGTAAGTTCTAATTTATTTTTAGTTGTAGCTTGTAAGGATCCATTGCGGGCTTATTCTTGTCCTGAAAGAGCTTCTAACAAAAGCCATGATCTGCTCATGCTAGAGATCTGCTCATGCTAGAGCATGCCAACCTGTAAACTTTTATTTTAGTGTACCTCATAGTTGGATTAAGGAATATAGTAATACATTGTTGGCTCTAGTGTTATGCTTGATTGTGTACTCAAATCAAATTTCCAATTTAACACATTTTATCCAGTCAAATTCATAAGAGGGCTGATTACAGTTTCTGTCTCCCATTGGGTTATAATAAAATCGGGACTCAATAAGGCAAGTTACTTGACTGGTAATTAGTGTCATGTCAGGTCCTAGAAATGTAGGTAACTAACCTGTGCCTTTTCTTTCTGAGAAAGTCCTGGATTATGATATGATGCTGAACATGAACCATGAAAACTTTTACCTGATATCATTCAGTCGTTGGGCCTGCATACATTGTTAGATTACAAACACAGAATTCTGAGGGGTTCTGAGTTAGAATATCATAAGAGATTGCGTTTCTTTGAATATAAAACAGTCTTCTGTGTCGTTTGTCTGCTTTGATATGACTCCATTGTCTTTGTTTAGGAGTTCATATTTGTAAACTGCATTGTGGTGAAATTGCTACTATTTTCCTGTAAAAGTATCACATTCCTATTTGTGAATGCAGGATTGTTTCTTTACCAGACAACGTAGACTTCATGATGTTCAATCACCGTGGCAAATTATTTTCTTCAGAACTTGACTTGAAACTGAAACGTTGAGGCCGTCTTGATCCAATGGAAGGATGCGTATGTTTGGGACTCATTTGAGGAGATTTCATTAATCCGGGGATTACTTAAAGCTTGACAAGCTAAATGTTTGGTAGCATGTGGCCTGTAATACTACCTTCCATCTATTTTAGATATCATTCATTGCGCTCTGACCTTGATCATATTCTTATATACTACATCTGATATGCCCGCATGGTATATGTTGCTTCAAACCATGTTTTTGTACTAATCATGAGGGAACGACATCTTGGCCTTGTAGAATCTGGATGGTGAATGAAACCAAAAAGGATTAATCATAGATATGTTGAACTATTTCTCCATAATATCAACTACATCCTCACAAACGTCTCGAGTTCAAACTATTTTGATTTAGGCAGTAAATTGGCGAGTGTTCGGCAATGACAGTGGTCTGCTATCCTTAAAAAGAAACTTTGCATTCTGCTGCTTTCATAGCAGCTTGAAGGTTGACTTGAAGTTAGGCTGCACGGGAAGAATTGGTCAAATATGGATAGGGATTCAACTTCCTGTCGATGCGTAGGCATATTCATGTATACATATACGTCTATGTGCAGTTGTTATGGTTACTCTCGCCCTGAGGCCTAAGCCAAAGCATTTCAGAATAATATGAAATCCCATTAAACAAATGCTCAAGAATTGCCTCGAGTTGTGATTGCTTAGGGAACCCACCATTTGCTCATTGGAATTCCGAAGTGCCAGCATGCATTTTTCGATGGCTACATGTCTCTCTATCTAAATGATATATTTTCAAACCAAAAAAAAAAAAATTGCCCAGTTTTCCCAAAGCTACACTTTAGCCCGAGCAGCCAATACCTTCATTTACATGATTCAGGGAACCATGTGATACAACACTTTGCACTATTCCATGGCACTTACGGGTGCAGTTCCCCTTGTAAGAAGTCTGAACAGTGATTCACAACGAATGAAACTGGAGGGGATGGCTCAGATTTAGTAACAAATAAATCAATGAATGGACCGACCAGACGTATTGAACATAAAAAATGGCGAATAGACGTGTGCTTACTTCACTGTGATCAGACTCAGTCAAATTTGAGAAGCTTATCAGCTCTAGCAACTTAAGCTAACAAAAAGATTTTGTTCCATGTCTTACATCTTCCCATAACTACCTTTTATAAGTCCCTTAGGAATGTTGGCCCCAGCAGACAACCTATAACAAGGGCTGCAGGATTAAGGATACTGAAAACGAGTCCCCACTACACCAAGGAATACTATCTGCACGACTATTTTGTGGTGTTATATGTTACTATTGATGGTCTTGCACAGTATGTGCATGGTTCCCTTTTGTTTACATATCACCAAGAAACAAAAAACAAGTAAACAAAAAACAGAAACAAAATAAAGAACAATCAACAATGGCCTGACTCAGAGAACACTATATACATCTTCAAGGTTGAGTCGATGTACCATTAAAACATAGAATGGTGGAACAACAAGACAAGACAAGTTGAGGCTTCAACACATAAACAAGCACTGTCATACCTCTATAAATCGAGTTAGAGTGGGACTACATGGGACTCAAACAAGAATGTCGTAATAATTATTCAAGACCTACATATGAAATGAGCAGCTACAAGATAGAGCACCCTGTGTCCACTGCTACAAGCAATTCCAGAATTAGCAAGTCAGTCAATAATGTTACAACAGAGTGAGTTCCTGTGGATTTTCCATAGATTGTTTGAGTATATATTCTGCTCTCCTCTTCTTTTCATCTCTCTCCTCATCCCTCCCTAGCCAGTGTCCCATTCTCCCTTCTCCTTTTTTAGAAAGAATCAAATCAAAAGATACACCTAACAACTTCTTTCTAGTTTTGAACTTAAAGTTTATGGTAGGCCTCTTCTTAGGTACCAATTTTCTCTCACCATCTCCATTACCACCAAGTCCAATTTCTTTAACTGCTTCAATGGCAGGTGCAAATGCGTCCATGATAGAACCGTGATCTTTGAGCTTGTCCGGCAAAACAAAAGTAGAAACCTCCTTTCCCCCAGATTTCAATGGGGCAGCAAGAAATGGGTTACTCCCAACGACTCCCAATTCCTTAACCTCATCATCATTTCTAGCTGTAGAAGAGGAAGCCCCTACTGTACCATTACTAAGCAACCTCTGCTGCAAACCCAACAAAGCCCTCTCTGCCTTTCTCCTTTGCCTGGCTTGTTCAATCTTTTCTGCACGAGGATCATAGACCCTCTTATCCCACAGAGGTGTGTGCAAGTAAGTATGAGGATCAGGCAAGGCAGGCAACCAAGCAGGGATATGCTTCCCAGGTGTGACCTCACCCATGTTTCCAAAAGTGGGAATCAACTTCGCATCTCTATTAACCGGAAACCTAGGCGATGGTTGTACAAAGGGAATCTCTTCACTAGAACCCACAAATACAATTATCTCTCTAACTTTCCCTGAATTAATAAGACAACTAATGGAATCTGATGCTCCTGCAAACCCCTGTGAAATGCTCAAGTCTTCCAAAACTCTAACAATGTCAAAAACATTAGATTGAGTTCTACCTGATAAATTTGCGTAAGATGTTGCACTCCTGCCTAAGTCAGTGAGGTATCTGATTCCAATATCCGTCAGCGAGTCCAAAGCTGATTCTTTAAAGCCTTCAAAGCCAACACCTGTACAAATCTGAGCCACTGCCACTCTCAACACTGCGCGGCCAAACTCATCTGATTTGGGTCTTCCCAATGTACTCCTCGCACCTCCATTTCTCATATTTGAACCCACATGTCAAATTTCAATCTTTTTTCAAGATTCCCCTGCAATAAATCCTACCAATCCACGATACCATTCCTACTGCACTTAGACATCCAACGTAAAGTCAGGGAAAATTTGGAGGGAAACTTGAGGATTGAAAACCCAACGAAGAGTTGGGAATCGAATGAGAAGATGGAGGCGCGTAAGCAAGATGAAAAATCTCCTTTTATCTGTAGAGCTCTAAGCTCTTAGAATTGCTTAAACTTGTAATTCTACCTAGCTACTCGCTCGAGTACACAATTCTGACCACTCTCCACGTGTTATAAATTGACTGGCCAATCCGGGTCGGGTTTGAAAAACTCATGAATGGACTAGGTATACTCGTATAGGCCTGTGAAATTCGGCACGAGGATAAGGTCGTCTGTTGTCTCTGTAAGCGGAGTGAGGAGAGCAGAGAGACAAACTTTTGGGACAACTATGGAGAAGTACTTTGGGAATGCTTACAGGGGCGACCCGGGAGTGCCTCACGCGGAGCCTGACCGGTTCTGGAACATATGGATCGGGTCGGCTGCTTTCTCTGTACTCACCTGGTTCAACCCCTACATGTGGCACCTACCCAATCAGTACAAGTACGGTTTCTTTCAATCTTCCTCCATCAAAATTTTAACTCTTTGTTCTACTTGGTGTTCGGGTTCTTGGTTCTTAGTTCTTAGCCGATCATTTTCAATTCGTGGGCCTGAAGGTTGCCTTCTGTTTTAAGTTTTCATTTCGAGTTTTGTTCGTTTCCTTTGGTTTATAGTTGCAGTATTCCTTTTCGTTGGATTGGGAGTTTGAATGGTGCGGTGCTGCATTTGAGTGCGATATTGTTCCTGGTTGCTTTAAAGATGGGAACTTAATTGAATCCAAAGATGCGATGGATGGTATTGTTACACCAAATGAGAAACCGGATCGCATAGAACCGATATAATGTTGGTCCCATGTCTGGTTTGATGTTCATCGACCTAATTCCTAAGATGTATGTTCTTGCTGTTGTAACCTAACAACATTCAAGAATTAAAAAAAGATAGATAGAGAGACAGAACCTGTTTTCTCTTAATTAAGCTGATGTGAGTATGATGAGGGGTTTATATAATCTCCCTTTGATGAATTGATTTCCTACAAATATCATAGAAAACACCCATCTCATAAAGGAATAGAGTATTGTAGTCATTCCTTTGCTCCTCCCCTAAATATGTTGACAGGCATTTTTGAGGGAAATCAAAGTGATTACCTTGTTATGCACGATTGGTGTTCCATGTTCTTTATGGATTGATTGGGTTGTGGTTTAAGTTTTGCTTTCTTACTTCCTTAAAGTTGAGCATGTGTCTTATGTAATTGAAACTGAATACTTGAAGATGATGTCAGCAATTCTCAATGCAATGCAAAAGTGACTTTTTTCCACACAAGAATTCCAATTGCAGTGAGCTGATGATATTGGGTTAGCACCTGTTCATTGATGCAATTGCAGTTGCAAGCATTACTTTACTGTGCAGCATGACTTTTATTTTTGCTCGTGTTTTATATGATCTGCTTGTTAACTATGCTTTGTTTGAAGTTATTATCTTCTCACAATTTGATACACTTCAATCTGCAGCTGGCATGACAAGGCGTTTTTATTTGAACAATACCATTGGAAGAAAGCAATGAAAAAGGGTCAACCATATAATTTCAAGGTATTGATTTGACTAACTTCTGAAATCCTAGTTTTAGTTTTTACTACTTCACAGTTATACGTACTGTTTGCATTGCAATCAATACTAATACGCATCTGCATATTGCTTTGTCTTGCAGTGGAATGAGTACATGGACAGAGACCACAGGGACTCGTATTACTACAACTGGCCTGTTTATTTTCCTTAGTTTTCTGTTCTCCATATGCGTTGTCGATTCCTCACTTCACTGGGACTTGCTGGAAATTCAGCTTATGCATTCATTACGTTCTTGTTTGGCTTGTTATGGACAATTAAAGACCTTTCAATTATGATCTGGATATTGTGTTATTGTTCCTGAGTAGCAGTGATCCATGATGTTGGCTTCTAATGCATATAATGTTGCCAGTCTTGGGTCAGGCCTCGGACTTGATTTCATGGGCCCAACCAGACCTTGAACCGGGCTTGAGCTTGGGCTGCCCAGATGCAATCTAGTCCAAGGCCTGATCATTCTAATCAAGACGATGTTTTTCGTTTTAAGCCTTTATTTAAAGAAATTTTGGCTGACCTAGTAGAGCCAGACTCGAACTCGAATTCATGCCCACTGTCTCGGGTTCAGTCTGGCTGGCATCCCTACCTCTTATATTGCATCATTTTCGGTGTATACTTGGAAAACTTTGCTAAGTCTCAAATTTACCATTCATCTTGCGGCGAGGCCAATAAACGCGCTTCTAAAAATTCGTTAATGATTTTACCCATAAATAGAACAAAAATAATCATTACTTTACTTTTAGTTGCGTAGTTCCGACATGGCAAACTAAGACCTACTTTCATGTTTCTTCATCTCTTGCATTTAGAACAACCTCACCTTCGACTACACTGCCTATCACTGCCTCTCTACCTCTCCAATTCAGGATTCAATCAGATTCCACAACCGGGTCTTCCAGAATCAATCCAAATCCTTAAATTTTGTTCTCTCTAGAGCTCTCTATTATCTGTGATTAACGGTTATGTGAAATTACTATCTTTAGCAAGGTAATGTCATTCTTCTAGGTGTTGGGATTGCTTCGGCTAAACTTGGCATTAACAAGCCACAATTGCTCCCTAAAGAGTTCACTACGATTATAGACGTGGCTGGTTTCCTTTCTGATGGCTAGGTATAATCTCTCTTTTACTTTTTCGTGGACGTCACTTGTTCGTGTACATTCGTATAGAATGTTACCAAGTAAAGCATTTGGGTGACAAGTAGGAGTGGTCTAAATAGTTTCAGCTCTTCACTTAAGACTCTCCTTTTCATAAGGTCTTGAGTTCGAGTCACGCTAAAGGAGGAGAAATACTAATGTTCCTGTTGATGATCCTCTAGCCTCCTGAACAAAGATTCTTGATCGGATCAATTGCGGATGCTTCGCTTTCAATGACAATATGGGAGTTAGAGCTACTAGGTAAAAGATTATAATGAATTGAATATCGAAAGTGTTACAATTGTTGTGTACAAGTATAACTATTAAATACAAGTAAATTCTAACTGATTCTACATAATATCCGGAACGAACTAATCTGATCTAGAGGGTTGTTACAACTAGCAAAGACCAAGTTAGATTTATCATCTATTACGCCCCCGTAAGAGCATGTCCCCATCGAAGACATGCATCTTGGATCTAAGAGTCGCATGGCGATGAGATGATAGAGGATTTGTAAGAGCATCAGCTATCTAATCGTGAGTAGAAATATGCAGAACCTGAAGCAGTCCGTTACGAACTAATTGCTGGACAAAATGGTAGTCCAAAGCGATATGCTTCATTCTAGTGTGAAAAAATGGGTTTTTACAAAGGTAAGTAGCACCCAAATTGTCACAAAATAAAGTCAGAGAACCCTTGAAAGGAAGATGTAACGAAGATAAAAGATTTTGAAGCCATTGTAATTCAGCAGCAGTGGTTGCAACGGAGCGATATTCAGCTTCAGTAGATGAACGAGCAATCGTTTGTTGTCTTTTTGAATGCCAAGACACAAGATTGCCACCAAAAAAGACAATATAGGCAGACGTAGATGTTTTATCATCGTGATTGCTAGCCCAATCAGCATCATTATAAGCATGAAGCGGCAATGGAATATCACCAAAAACCTGAAGAGCCAGTTGTTTCAGCTTGGGTAAATGCAAACCAAAGTTGATCGTACCTTTTAAATAACGATAAATCCATTTGACCTATTGAAAGTGGGTGACAGTCGGAGTGTGTATGAACTGGGCAAGTTTGTTTATCGAGAAGGCGACATCCAGACGCGTACGAACCACATACTGAAGAGAGCTAATTATCCGTTTGTAAAGGGATACATCGGCAGGTGTCGTTCCATCATCCAGGCAAAGTGAGGTAGAAGTACACAATGGTGTATAGACTGGTTTGGCTTCAGTCATACCAAAGCGATCCAAAATGTCTCTTATATATTTGTGCTGAGATAGGAATAAGCTCGTGGATGTAGGAATAAACTCAATGCCCAAAAAGTAACTAGGAAAAACCATATGCTTCAGAGAAAAGGTTTAAGATAAAGTCGTAATAAAGTTTGTCAAAAAGTCAGGAGAACTTTCCGTTAATAATAATTCATCCACGTATACAACGAAGTATGCAACAATACCGTCTTTGTGGTATATAAAAAGAGAAGAATCACTGAGGCAATTGTGAAACCCAAAGGACAAAATAAAACGTTTCAAAGAATCATACCATGCCCGTGGAGCTTGACGAAGGCCATAAATAGCCTTATGTAATCTGCAAACATGAGTCGGGTGATCTGGATGTACAAAATCAGGTGGTTGACGCATATAAACTTTCTCAGTTAGTTCCCCTTGTAAGAATGCATTGTTCACATCCATCTGATAAAGAGACCAATCGTGGGCTAATGCAATTGTGAGAATGATCCACACAGTCTGTGGCTTGATAACTAGGGTGAAAGTCTCATGATAATCAAGGTCATGTGTTTGAGTAAATCCCTTTGCAACTAAGCGAGATTTGTATCTCGCAATAGAGCCATCCAGATGCAATTTTATTCGAAATAACCTCTTATTGCCCACAATGTTAACATTTGGCGGAGTCGGAACCAAATCTCATGTATGGTTAGTAACAAGTGCATTAAATTCATTATTCATAGAAGCCCGTCATAAAGGATCCTTCATAGCCTGCGAAACACAAGAGGGTTCAAGAGTAGTCGGTAAAGGATGTTTGCTAACCTGATACATCTTTTTCGGTTTAAAGATGTTGTTCTTAGCTCGTGTTTGCATCAGATGGGTGTTGGATGTTGCGGGTAGTTGTGTGGCAGGTCTGTCAATGTCAGTAGGGAAGGGCGGGTTCGATGAAGGAGCAACAGCAGTAGACGGTTCGATTGCAGTAGTGACAAGTATCTGCAAATCTGTTACAGGGATTGATTGATGCTGGCCCGACTCAGCCATGGTCAAGTGATTGTTAACTGTAGCAGGTGATGTATGTTGTACAACCAAAGATGGATACTGAGAAACCATTGGGATGATGGACGGTGAATTTGGTGAAGAGATATGAGGTGAGGATTGAGGTTGAGTAAGATTTTCATATGGAAACGAGTTGTCATAGACGTGAAGTGTAAGTTCTTTTCGTAAGTTGGTCATAACAAAGATAGGCATATTGCGAATCAA